>VZTA01000052.1:269-17372 GCA_013398855.1 Mohoua ochrocephala | reverse complement strand
ATTCTTGTCTAGTCTCTGTGTTTTAGGTGGCCACTCAAGGCATCAAACTACTTAATCATTCGACAAAAGACTTTATCTCATTTACAGTATATTCGCTCCTCTTCAAGCCCTGTTTGTCCTGTTCTCACCTCGGGGAATTTTAAACCCAGAAACCTCACCTGAGAAGGTTATTTAAAGAAGGGGTTGTTTGCGGGAGCCTGCCTGTGGGGCAGGAATGCTGCGGCAGTTCCGGCCGGGAGCTGCAGATGGCAGGATTGAACTGCACACTCCGCTCGGACCCGCTCTTTGCTCTCCGAGCCAGCGAACGCCTTCAGCCGCGGGACCCCGGTGCGCGCAGCGCGGTGCCGGTGAGACCGGGACTACCACGCTCGCAGCTTGCGTAGGAGGTGTTAAACCCCTCCGGAAAAAAAGATTCTTTTCCTCCACAAACACAGAGGCTCGCAGCCAGTGTTGGCACCGCAGGGGTTGCCCTGAGGGTGCTGCACCCACCTCCTTCCACGCACAGAAGAGTAGAAGAATGTATGAAGAAAGGCACCGAAGGTAATCAGAGTCTTCTGAGCAGCTCCTGGTTGATGAATCATTAAATACAGAAGGATATCTTAGTCTGGAGAAGAGCTGCTTACAATGATGAGAGCAGGTGCACAAAAAAAGACCATTCATTGTCCTGTAATACAAGAACCAGGAGCAGCAGATAAATCACTTGCTGGTGTGTGCAAATAGGCCAGATGAGGCACTGCTTTCCATGGCCTGGAATGGTAGAGCTCATCTCTGTGAGGTGCTGGGGCTGCCAAACCCTTGCGGAGCTTTGAAAAGTGATTGGGCAGCTTCATAGAGAGCAGTCAATCGGGGGTACCATCCACGAAGGCATCCCCTCCTGATCATGAGGAAATTAGTTCCAGGCATTAAACCTTTCCCAGGGTCTGCTGTTGGAGTCAGGAGAATGTACTTTCAGCCGGCCTGATCCAGCTCTTCGGTGGCCTTGGCCTGGGGATGCTGTGAGGTGCTCAGCTTTCAACTGCAGAAGTCCTTTTCCAGGACAAAACTCGAGCCTGTGACCCAGCTACATCGCATGAGCTCTGAGGCTAGAAGATCAGAAAATGGGCTTATTAAAAAAAAAAAAAAAGTCTCTTTGACCTTTAGGTGGATTTTGAAGGGGAGAAGGTGGGATTCCTGGGTTGGGGTTTCCAAGGGCATGGGATGGCAGCATTGCACTGTGTCCTTAAGCCTCTTTGCACTGAACTGGAGCCAGTGGGGAAAGGCAGGGTGAGTCCCTGGTGTTAGGGTTGTTGAGCTGTAGAGCATCACAGAATTATAGAATCATTTAGGTTGAAAAAGACCCCTAAGGTCTTTGAGTCCAGCCATTAACCCAGCACTGCGGAGCCACGCCCCTGAGTGCCATATCTCCGTGTCTTTAAATACCTCCAGGGATGGTGACTCAACCACCTCCCTGGGCAGCCTGTTCCAGCGCTTGGAAACCCTTTGGGTGAAGAAATTTTTCTTACTATCCTTGTCCTGTCGCTTGTTACTTGGGAGAAGAGATCAACCCCCAGCTCACTACAAACTCCTTCCAGGTAGTTGCAGAGCACAGTAAGGTCCACTCTGAGCCTCCTTTTCTCCTTGTCAGCGTTTGGCAGGCAGAGCTGGGGCCTGTTTCTCACCTCCAGCTGGTGCATCGGCCAGGACCTTGCAATTTGGGTGCTGCATCTCTTCCATGGTCTGTATCCTAGAGTGCAGCCCCAGCAGCTGGGGAGCCTGGGTTGCCCTGGGCTGTCCAGGTGCAGAGCAAGGCTGGAGCAAGCAAACCCTGGGTTCAGCATGGCTTTCCTACCAAAAGGTCTGGATCTGTGTGATGAAGAGGAGGAGCACAAGAAAAAGAGGAATCAGACCAACAACGTCTGAGTTAGTGCCTTTCTCAAAGCCTATTTTCTCTTTGAGGAAAAACAACTCTTTTCCTATTTTAATTAGGCTCAATTGGCAATATGGGAACAGCCCTAATTCGTAGCCATTTCCTGGCAGGGTTGGATTTAGTGCAGCATGGTGGGGATGGTGGTGTTGCCTTTTCCCTGGTCTTAAAATTGAGAGCCAGACACGGTTAAAGGGAAAGGGGTTTTTACCTCGGTATTTATTTAGGATCCTTGGTGCACCACACCGTCCCAGTGGAGAGCGCTGAAGTGCCCACCGGAATGTGCACCCCCATACATCATGTATACAACTTATAGGCCTTGCAAATGAGCAAATCTATCAAAGATTCCCCAATGAGAGGCTTGAATGAATCCCCCATTCTGAGGAGTCTCCCCCCTGGATGGGCCTTAGTTTACAGGATGTGTTCTAGAGAGGACCTTGGTGTCTGGGGCTGTCTGACCCGTAGACTCGAGGCTGCCAGGATGTTTGGTCTCCTGCCTTAACGGGACATGGGGTATCAGACTGAGGGAGTTACAAGTGTGTGGGCTAAAAGCACTAAGGATATATAAAAGCTATATAAAAGGCCATATAAAGGGGTATAAAAGGGGTATATAAAAAAGGCAAAAATCATCCTGGCATCAGTGGCAGCAGCACCTTTAAAGCCAACAGAGGAGAGTAGCAGGATCTCAGTACTAAACCCTGCAAGTGCTGATGCCCCAGTGTTAACAACTAGATAATAGGAAATGATGAACAACTGCTCAGGTCCATGGATTGGCTTCCTGACATCAGCCAAGTGACCTTTTATGCTCTTCCTGACTGGAGTTGATATTCAGGCTCTTTAGCTTGCTGGCTGATCTGGTTGGACAAGAGGGCTCAGTGTTCCTCTCTGTAGTCAAATTTCTGCTGTTATAAGGTTATGAAATCTGATAGAACAAGGGAAAATGGCCTCAAGTTGCACCAAGGGAGGTTTAGGTTGGATATTAGGAAAAAAGTTTCATGGACAGGTTTGCCAAGCATTGGAACTGACTGCCCAGGGAAGTGGTGGGGTCACCATCCCTGCAAGTATTTAAAAGGCATGTAGTGGTGAGAGTGACACTACAAGGGAAATGGAGCATGTGCTGATATGAGATCATTTGCAAGATTGTCAGGAGTCTTTCTTTTTTTTTGCCTGGACAATGAACAGGATCATCAAGGTGGAAAAATCTGCTGCTTGTTAATTAATAACTATGGGAAATGAATAGCCCTACATGTTTCTGATCACCTGTGCTTGATGGAGTTAGGCTGGCAGAACAAGCTCTTCCTCACCTTTTGTAGCCAAGTGAAGAAAAGTCACTTGGTTACTGACAGGCCAGAGAGCAGAATGAGTCTGATCTTTGCTTAGGCCGTGCCCTGGCCTTGCTGTTGTGGCAGGGGACAGGGAGAAGGCACCTACCTGAGTGCCTTCCACACTGGAAAAGGGCCAGCCTGGCCCAAAGCAGCATCCAAACAAAAACTGACCAATGCAGGTAAGGATGTTGGGATTTTTCCTGCAGCAGCATGCACTGTCCTATTTCCAGATCCTTGGTAATCTCCATGTCCAGCACCTGATTTCCCCTTACCCTAAATTTGCTCAAGGCCTGGCTGGAGTCCTTTTGCTGGGGTGGGAGAGCATAATTCTATTTACTGGGCTGCTTTTCAATAGTTGCATTTGCCTGTGGTTAGCCCTCTAATCTGCCTTTTCCCAAATCTCATGCAATCATGCTGGAATCCATTTGTGGCTGCGTGGGCAGGGAGGGCCCTGAGGAGGCAGCTGGGCACACGTGTGTGTGTGTCTGTCTGTCTGTCCGTGCACACGTGTCCAGGGGTGAAAGCACAGCTCTTGGCATGGCACGTCCTGGGCAGTGGCTGCCTCCGGCCCTCACTGGGCTAAGCTTCGCCTCCACGTGACAGTGGCTCCCATCCCAAGTAATTTTGTGGAGCTGCTGTGTGCCAGAGTCATCTGTTCTGCTTCAGAAAAAGGCTGAGCAAAGGGCTTTCTCCACTGTTTGTTCAAACCTACCTCACAGGGTGAGGGACACCATCAGGAGAAGAGGTGAGGCAAGGCCTGGTGCTGGTTGTGGCCTGGGCTGTTCTGTCCTGCTCCATCACAGCAGAGCCCCTGTCACACCGACAGGACCCACCTCCAGGAGCTCGCTGCTCCAGGCAGGGATGCAGCCATTTGGCTTCATCACTTTCAGCAGGAAGGCTTTGCAGCTGTGAGCTCCAAATGTGGCTTGGGACTCTCTGTCCCTTGTCCTGCCCCCATGTGTGGCAGCCTCCTGCCTCTGCCCCACATGCAGGGCCCGGGGATGCTCGGCTGTGTGAGCTGAGTGGGTGCTCCAGGCTGGTGGGCATCCCACTCCCAGATTAGCAGTGCTTCAGGCAGGGAAGTCAACCCAGGAAAGCTCCTCAGGGGTTCTTTTCCTGGGAGGTCTCTCATCTATTCCTGGAGTGACCCCGAAGACATTTTGCACAAGAGCACACGGCCCTTGACCGTGCAGTTTTCCTTGGATTGTGATGATGTTGAGCAATGATCAGTGCAGTGCTCTGCCGGTCCCCCCACTCTGTGCCTCCCACAGGGACTGTTTCTTCCACCCTGAAGAGATCTGCTGCTGCTCTCCCTCTCTATCTGCAGCCCCATCAGTCCAAGAGCAAACACACAGAAAGCTCGATGTGAACTTGCTCTCAAGAACAATAACCTGCAGGGACGGGGCTTTGGCTGCTGGTATACAATGTTTGGCTTCACTGATGTTTTTGTGGGGTTTTGTTTGGTTTTGTTTTGTTTTGTTCTGTTTTTCCAGGAAAACCAGAGGGACTAGATGACAGGGGAGAAGGAGATCTCAGCATAAATTTTGTTAGAAGCATTACAGTAAGCAGCCCTCCAGCACTTGAGCTGGATCATGAATTTTGTTTAGGGGGAAAAAAAAGAAGCACAGAAAAAAAATCAGTCAGTGAAGAGGGTCGAACAACCTTTGCCCTGAAACACGCTGGAGTGTTTTTGAGCAGCATAATGAAAACCCTCCAAAGAGCAAGGCAGTGGAAGAGCTGCTGTTACAGACGCCCTGAGACCCAGTTAGCTTAACTCCTTTATTGATCTTCCCTGGAAATGAAGCACTACAGCAGAGAGGTTAAGGGAAACAGATCATAAACAGGAGAGACTTTGTACACATGAAAGCTGGGATGACAGTTTTAGGGAAGACATCTCAATGGAAGCACAGTGCCCAACTCCCCAGGCTTTTAGCCAACAGGCAATAGTAACCAAACGCTGAACCCACTTTTCTGGCACTGAATCAGGAGGTCAAAGTCCAGCTCCTTGTCTCTGCAGCAAGGGGCAGGTCAGGCAGCAGTTAAAGTGGCAGGGAAGAGCTGCATGTGACAGACAGGACAGTCAGGGCTGGACTGCAGCTCTGGGCCCCTCTAGGGAGTTTGGGTCCTTTGGCAAGGCAGACCATTTAGCACCACACCTTCACATCAACTCTGGTCTATGCCAGACTGGGACTACTTTCCTCTTTGGCATCCGTTTCCAAATCCAAACTTTAAAACTCTGAAGAAAATTGCCCATTGTGCTCTGGTGAGATACCAAACTGTGCCAGTCCCAGGTCAGAGGTGTCTCCACTGCCCAGGGGAAGCAGGAAAGGAGAGACCCTGGCCTGAACACTTCCCTGCTGCTGCTTGTCCTCTGCCCCCAGGTTCCCAAGGCTTTGCTGAGGGAAGCAAAGCAACTCTCTTTGCTCCAGAAGAAGTTAACACTGTGCTAACAGTGGCACAGAAATGTGCTGCATCTCTTTTTGAATTGCACAGCTGCAGCTTTGCATTTTTGAAGGTTTAGCACCTAGGGAATAAGAAATGTCAATATTACCATATAGTTTTCCTTGGGTGATACAGAAACCTCCATCTGTCAGGTTAATTTAAAGCCAAAAAGGAAATCAAGTTTAATCACAATTTTGTGATCATTTTTTGCCTCTCACAGGAAAAGTTCCCCTGGCTATGCTAAAAAGATGTTAGATGTTTCAAGGACATTGATTTGTTAGAGAAAAACTTGCATTCCTCGAGCTGAACATCTCCCTGAGCAAGGGAGGAGGGCATATCCCAGGATCAGGAACCAGGATCTGCTGGAAATACATGCATTTCGAGTTTCCATCTTAGATCAAGAAACTGCTCTTGGCTTCCTGGTGGCCTTCAGACAAGCTAATGAGCACCCTTGGGAGATGCACCTTCTGAAATCACCTCCCAGCTGCCCCAGCTCCCGCAGGCAGCCACCCAGCCTAGAGCAGCACCTGCCTTGGGGTGCTAGAACCCCTCCAGAGGCACCATCACCCATCATTCCCACCACAGCTGCTCCTTTGCAGCTGGTCTGGAACCCTTGGGAACCAGCCCCGGGAAAGGGCTTTCCATTCCCCATTCCAGTTTGAAGGGGAGGGAAGGCAGAGGAACAGGGAGATTTGGAACAGGGGGATGTGAAACAGGGGAGGGGGAGAAGATGCTTGCCAGGGGAAGAGCCAGAAGAAATTCCACGGAGGTGTGAGATTTAGAGGGCCAGAGGCCCCAGCCACCATTAGCAAGAGGAATCCAGCACAGCACTGCTCAGGAGGGGCAGGGCTGTGAGTCTGCAGGGTGGAGGGCAAGGGAATGGAAAGGACTGGAGAGGACATTGATTTTCTTAGAGGAAAAAGTGAGCAAGAATGACATCAATGGAAAAATATTTTCTCTCTCTCTCCCTTTCTGTCTCACGGACAAATATAGCCCTACACGTTATGCAAAGGCAGTGTTCAAGCATGCTTGGAATGAGCAACTTGGGAGGCAAATTGCTACCACTTGTCCTCACCCTTGTTTTTTGGCTTTTACTTCTTCTTCTCGCTCTGTCTTCTCCCCTCCAGCGTGGTCCAGCTGCCACAAAGCCACCTCAGAGCGAGCCCCTGACTCGAGAGGACAGAGGGGTGCCTGGGGGGCAGCTGCCAGCAGCCACAGTGACAACCACCACTGGTGCTCACAAAATGACCTGAGAGGAAAAATGGATTGAACTGGGTTTGTGTGGGTTAAAGAAGGGAGAAGTGGTTGGGTTGGATATTGGAAAGGTCTTTCCAACAGCAGCGAAGTGCTGGATGGCGAGCAGGGCTTTCCAGCAGTAAGGATTGCCTGGAGATCTTGCCAACACCCATCCCAGGGCATCCTTAGGAACCAGTTCAGCAATACCTGTCCAGTGTGCTGGTTTGGAAACAAACCACTGAGAGACTCTAAGTCAGAAATACAATTTAATAGAAAAAGAAATAAATAAATGAAATAGTATGAACAAAAAAAAAAGAGAAACCACCGACAGAGTCGGAATACAACCTGGCACCCTGTCAGTCAGGGTGCTGGTAGCAGTCTAGACGAAGTGGTGATCCTGAAGAGAAGGTCTGGTCTCCGCCTGAAGATCCAGTAGTAGCTCTTGTCCTCTGGAAAACCAGCAGGTCAGGGCCCCGTGGTGTTTGAAAGCTCAGCTTATATCCAGGATGGAATGCTTGGCTCCTCCCCCTGGGCGGAGCAGCTCACAATGGGATAATGTGTGAGACTCGATGGCCCATTAACAGAAGATATCCCCTAAAGGGAGGATGGGTCACGGGAGAGATAAGGAACCCTGCCCCACCTGGTTTCAACAGCTGGCCCATTAACAGAAGATAGTCCAGAGGGAGGAGGAGGCAAAGAACACCACCCCACCTGGTTTCAACAGCCCACGAAGATGGTAATAGAATACAATGCAACCCAGGACATCCAGAAAGGCACAGGCAGTCATCCCCCCGACAGACTCACTGCTCAGCAGCAGCCCAGACCATTTTCTTACTTCTCTATTTCTGCAAAATTTCTTTCTCCTCCACTATGAGCATTACAGAACATTTCTGCTGGGAGTCAAAAGGCTGCCAAGTGCCTTTAGCTGTTTCCATCATCTCCTGTTTTCCCAGCCCCAGCTGTGTTTTACCTGGAGGCTGCAGCTCCCGTGGACCTGCTCTGCTTCAGTGGCTTCACCGCTGCTCGTCCTCGGTTTGCTCCTCGACAGGAGCCAGCTCCGAGGGGCTGGAGGGGCCCTGTGACACCCTCTGCCCCACAGCCGGTGCCAGCCCCAGCTCACACCAACATTCCACAGGGAGAGCAGCACAGGAAACACCCGGGGGCCACAACTCTGAGCAAGGCTCCCATCCTGTGGTTACCTCTGCTTGTGTTTCAGTTGTGGGGCTTAAAATCTCAGCCTTCTGGTGAAACTTGGGATTGCTGAGGAAAAAATCCAGATGCAGAGGTGAGTTGCTGCACACCCATGGCTGCTCCAGGGGCAAGGAGAAGGAAGACCCAGGCTTGGCTACAAAGCCGAAATCCTGGCTTGCTTTGTCAGCAGCAGTAACCAAAACCTGCCCTATCCTTCTCCTCTAGGACAGACAGAAACAGCTCCAGAGTCCTAAAGCCAGCTCTGCAGCCAGGCCTTGGGCTGAGCAAATCAGGACAACATTCTTGCTGCCCTCTCCTGCCCCCACAGGCCCAGGACAGAGAAGGGCTTTGCAGCCCAGGGTCTCCCAGGACAGGCAGGCAGGGCTGGCAAGATCCCGAAATAAGTTGCCGAGGGGCCCTACGATAAAGCTGGAGAGGGATTTTTTACAAGAGTGTGTAGTGACAGGACAAGGAAGAATGTCTTTAAACTGAAAGAGGGCAGGTTTAGATTATATTAGGAAGAAATTCTTCTCTCTGAGGGAGGTGAGGCACTGGAACAGGATGCCCAGAGAAGCTGTGGATACCCCATCCCAGAAGGTGTTCAAGCAGCAATACCAACATCAATAATAACAGCAACAGCAATGGCAGTGCCTCCCTTCCAAGTGCCAGAATAATCCCCATGTTGTATTTATGAGAAAAAAAGAAATAGAAATGAAGAATTCAAATGCCTTCTTCTACCTCAAACCGTGAGACAGCTGGAAGGAGGCACAGATATCCTTAATCCCCTCAGCTCAGCCACTGTGTGAGGGAGTCTGCAGAGATGTCTCTAGGATGTGTTGCCGTTCCCAAGGGGGAAGTGGGAAGAAGCAGAACCAAGGAGCTGTAGTCACCCCCATGGGCAATGCCATGTCCAGCACAGATGATGAGGGCTGGTGGCCCGGCAGTGCAGAGGGAAGAGCAGCCTCTGCCTGCCATTATCCCAGGTTTGCATTCCCTCTTTTCTTGAACAAGCTTGGAAGAGGTCTCCTCCACAAAGCCAGTTGTGTCTGATTTCCAGGAAATCAATCAAATGGGACACAACTGAAGCAAACAGATCAATCTGCAAACAGAGAGGCTTTTCTCAGTCTTTCATAAACAAAAAATAAAAGGAACAATTCCCTTCCCTCAAAAAAAACCCCCTGCAAATGTCATCTACCAGCACTGTTATTTCCACTCTCGGGAGGGAGGCAGACTGGTGCTGCTCCCAGATTTTCTGTGAATGGGCTGGGAAGCAAAGCAATTAGGCAGAAGATAATAAACCATTCACCCAAACACAACAGCCAGCAGAAGAGGGGCTTTAAACAAGTCTGGCTTTCTCACCTCCTTGAGGTTTCCAGGGGTTTTGTGATGCACCCCCCAGGGCAGGGTTTGTGGCTGGTGAGAAGCCTGAGGATGAGGTGGTATTTGCCCACCTAAGGAGTCATTTGTGTTTGCAGAATATGAAAAATAATGAAATTCCCCAAGCTCCATATAGAATTTTTGTGCTTGTAGCCTTCAAGAATTGGTCCAATGCTGGTGGCTGGCGTCAAGCTGGTTTGCAAACCCATTTATATTTCCAGCCCTTGCTGGTGCAATGCCTGCACCACCTTGGCACTGTTAAGACAGGGGATAAGCTTTTCCTCACGGTGGCTCTGGTAAAACCGACCTTCATCCCAGTTCTTACCACAGATGTTCCCTAAACACTGTGGTGGCAGCAGGCCCATGGTGAGAGGCAGAGGAGAAGTCAAGAGGGATCCTTGCCGGACCCAAACCCTTCCTGGTGGCCTCATGTTGGGGACCTGCTGGTGGCCAAGGCTGCATGGAACAAGGAAAGAGGCAGGGAGAGACCTCCCACTGCCAGGTGGACACAGGTTTGGCCAGAGAAGTGACATTCAGGCACCTCCAAGGGGCTCGTAGGCATCGGTACAACTTCCCAAGGGATAACAACTCTGTCATGTCCTCTACCACACTGTTTCCAGTTGTTTGAGGGTTTTGATGGAAAAGCTGAGTTTCTCATAGAAATGCCACCTCTTTGGCAACAAAGAAGTCAGTTTTCAGCCAAAAATGTTGCACTGGGGACAAAATGCTCCTACCTGAGCCATACAGCCTCGGGCCTGGGGCAGCCCTGTGAGTGAAGCTGGAGATACTGCTCCAGGTGTATCCCTTCAAAGAACTTACTTGACCAAATGGGACGGGAAAGAAATAATAACTGCAGTGTTTTTAATATCCAAAAGAAAGAGAGAACAAATTTAAAAAAAAAAAAAGAGAGAGAAAGGAAGACTCTCCTTTTATGAGTTATTGGAAAGAGAGGTGATGGGTAAGGGATGAGACGAGGAAGAGCTGTGCTATCAAGGTCTACGACACAGAAGAGGCTTTTTAAAAGCCTGCCACAGCCTCTCCTAGCACATGTCTTAAAAGATAACAGCAATTTTGTTTAGTTTGGCACTTGCACAGCACCTGACAAGGAGGCATCTAGAAAGGCTCTTTGGATTTTCGCTCCAGAAACACAGGCTTGGCAGGAGGAAATTTCTGTGTGATGATAATCCCTGAAAAACATCAAAAAAGCAGATTCCAGAAGGGGCTGCTTCAGGGCAAGAGTTAACTGTTTGACAGCTGGGGCTGACTGCCTGTCTGGCATCAGACCTTGGGAACTCACATCTGAGTGACCCAGGGAAAAGCACCACCCATTTGGTATGCTCATTTTTCAGGTGCTGTGCAATTTACTGGCAAATAAATAAAGTCTTTGTTGGAGTAATTTTTTTTTTCCTTCTGTGAGCAAACAGAGTATAAAACATGAGCGAAAAGCCTGAAGCCAAACAGTGACGGATTCCTTTTTACTACCATTGATCATGTGGAAGAGCTGTTTGGAGACTGCTGTCTCTAAAAAACACCCTGCATGTTTGAGAAGTGATGTATACAGCCATTGCATCTGTCTTTGGGATGATAAAAGCCTTCAGCTCAATCTCCTTACAGATTTCTTCATCTGCATCTCCTGGACCCAATGATGAGAAACCTGGGAAACAAATTTCTTCTGGCTCTTTTGAAACACTTTGTGGCAGAATTGGCAGTGCCATATTGATGAAACCTGACAGCAATATTTTTTATTTATTATTTATTACGTTGTTTACTTATTTATTCATCATGATTGGCCCTTCTTAGATTTTGGAATTATTGGGACATGCATGGATTTCCTGGCTGAGCCAGGGGACTTTCACCCTTTATACTCCAACTGGCCCAAACCACTCAGGGCACTGTCTGCTCATGAATGATGGCATGGATGGCATAATTTGCTGAGTGCCCACTCTTCTCATCCCATACAGCACAAGAAGATACAGGCACAAGTCTGTAAGCGGGAGGCCCTCATCTCCATCCTTCTCTCAGCAAGGGCAAGTGGCTGACTGAGGTGGTCCTGGCCTCCCCCAGGGCTGCTCTCTCCCTCTCTGTTACCCCGGTAATGCAGATTCTTGCTCATTAAAGCCCATTAAAGGCTTGCTGTCCCTTCCCTCTTCCAGGCTGTCTCTTGTTGCTTCTCTCCTCGGGTTGTAGGTAGCATCGCCAGAAGTATTTCACCATTTCCATTGATCTGCATAGCACAAACAAAGGGCTAAGCAGGCAGGAATGGATAGCCCAGCAGATCTGGAAGGGCTTGCTGAATGTTGTTAATTCCTCAGCTCTAATTCTGTTTTGAACTGTTGCTCTTTGTTCCCAGATGATATTCCAGCTGATGTTTACCGCAGGGGTCCCGATGATTGAGAGCCCATCATGACCTTAAAAGAGGTGGCAGAAACAAAGCTCTTCATGTCAGCCTGGGATTCTTTCTCACCCTTACCAGGACAGTGGAGTCTGAGGAGCTTTGCTTCTCCTACAAGAGGTGTTCTGCCTAATTTGCACATGTTCTGACTGGAGTAGGGCCATTGGACACCCCTCTCCAAGCCCGTTTCCCTGGTGGCTTCGTGCCTGTGGTTCACAGGAGCTGCCTCCCCACGACCTGGAGCAGAGCAGAGCTGTCTGAAAGGCCGAGCACTTTGTGCTAATTGAATTAACGCCTTCCACTGAGGCTGCTGGCTATCAAAGTGCTAATTTGCTTCCCAAGGCTGAGGACCAGATTTTCCAAAGCCAGGAGAAGACTGATGCAACATGAGCTTCTTATGAGCTACCTCTCACATCTTACCTGGGTCCTGACCGTCACTGAACTGAGGCTCATTTAGCAGACACCTCTGGCATCTGTAGATCCTGATCTGGCCATCAGCACAGACTGAAGCCACACCCATCACTGTAAAGACATTTTTCTGCTCCGTATAGAGAAACACACCCTTAAGCAAGAAGGACGTTGCAGGCTTTTGCCATTTCACATTGTATACAGAGATTTAGTGTGACTGTGAGCAAGGATTTAGTCTGGCTCTGCTGCAGATGACCCATGAAACAACTGATGGGTCAGTCAGCTCTGCAGGTACCTGGTCTGCACAGAAATCAGGCCTGCAGCTTTCCCTTACAGCACCGAAGTGCTGTCATGCCATGAAAACATCAGACCTGTTTACAGCTGCTTCGTGCCCAAAAATATTGTACCTTTGACAAGACTAATGCAAAAATCAAGAGGGATAGCTTGAGACAAAATCACTTAAAGGCATCTTTGTGTCTCCTCAAGTCCGTATTACACAAAGCAGTTACAGTAAGTACAAGATTAAGTACTACCGAGCCTCTAAAAACAAGCTGTGCACATTAGTGCCCCTGAGCAAGGCAGAGCCCGGGATGAGGGCTCTCAGAGGAGATGATCTCGGTCCCTTCCCCTCTGTGCACACACAAAACAACATCCTCATCATTCTGATGTCATGGCACGTCCGACCGATGAAAAACCCCGGCTAAAGCCACCGCAAATCTCCCAGACACATCGGAGGAGTGCAGCCAGCAGAGGAAGCCAGCACACAGCTGACATCAGCCTGCATCAGGTTGCTGGGCGACCGGGAAATCTGCACGTGTTGCCATGACGATGTCACTTCATCATCATTCAGTGCACAGTTCCGAGGAGTGCAGCCAGTCCTCCCTGCGCACATTCCGGGACAGAAAAATGTGGGATCAAGCAGGAGCTCGCCAACGCAGCGGGTGGGGGGGGGGTGCTGCAGTCAGAGCCTCTCGCTCGGGCAAGGCACGCAGGGCTGCTGGGAGAGGTCTTTAACCTTTTCCTCCCGATACTTTGTGGTTCAGAATTTTCCTCTCAGAGGAAAGTGTTTCTCAGATGATGCCATGTCTGATATCTGTGACAGCCACGCACAGCATGCAGATGGGCAGCCCACCCTGAGGGAGGTGGCAGCACCCTCCTACCCTCACCGGTGCCAGGGGAAGCTCACAAGGGAGGGTAAATACTCCGTCTGGGAAGAGAGGGAGCTGCTGGTGTGTCACTGACAGCACATGCTGCTTCCCAGGCTCTCACAGCAATAGTATGACTACTGCTGTGCACGATGCTCATGGTGAGTAGCACCAGAAATAATATGGTGACAATGTTAAAGACAACTGGAATGCCTCAGAATGCCTCACTTACCCAGGAAGGATGAGTGAGCTGGAGCTCGTGTAGGTAACCTCAGCTTGGTGTCACTGTCTAGATTTGGCTTGGGATCTTTAAGGACACTTCCAACCCAAACCATTCCAGGATTCTATGATCCTGCAGAGCTGAGCTCCTCAGAAATGGGAAGAGAAGAAAAGGCTTTGACTGGAAAGCAGGCACGTTGTTAACCAGGCCTCAATACTGAGCTCACAGGTCAGCAAAAGCCAACACCAACAACCACATTGCAGCGCCTGGAAAGGGATGGTAGTGAACACAGTCTCTGCCCTACTATGGAAAATAACCACTGTGGCCATCAATCACCTTTACTGCCCTGCTCCACACTCACCTTCTGCCATGGGAGCCACTGCTCATTTGCAAAAACCAGCATCAGCTGCCAGTGCCCCAAGAACTGCAAATTATGGAAAGGTTTTAGAGAGGAAAGCCTTGCCAGGCAGGTGCAATAGTCAGTTCTGGCCCCAAAGACACCGGAGGGATCACAACTGGTTTGTGACCACCGGGCCGATGAAATGCCAGATGATCTCAAGCTGTCAGGTGAGTTATTCACAGCTGACAAGGGACCAGCCCTGCCAGATAAAACATAACGGCAGAGAGGGAGAAGTCCTAGATAAAGACAGAGCTGGAGGGGAGGGTCTGAAACAAGTCACTCTGAGGAGCTGTTCAAAAACAAGATTTCTGCCCAGCGTGATGGAAGAAGGGGCCGCTGGTGTTGAACACTGTGGGAAGTGCTCCATGCACACTGGGATGCAAGGGAGAAGGTCAGCCCTGAGGTGGTTGGGCTGATAGTTCCTCTTTGCAATGTCCATCACCTCACTAGGGCTGGCGGATTGATTTCAAGATGGACTTTTCTGGTTTGAGCAACAAGAAGCCCTTTTCTTTCCTCTTCTCAGAAAAGATCTAGGCACAGCCGAATCTAATGTAAACTTGGCCAGATGAAAAACCAGAAACTGGACATGCAGGAGCTGCCTATGAATTCAGGTGTGAAGGCTGCGTGGGTTTCTCCAAAAACCCTGCCAGCCTCCTGCCTGCCTGCTCTGGCTGCCTGTGCCCAGGACCAGCTCATCAAAGCCAACAGGCATCATTACAGAGGCTTTTCAGCCAGGTTTGGACAATACCAGGCACATTTCCTTCTCTGAATACCAAGTATCTACTCCAGGTTGTACTCAGGTTTGAAGAGCTGAAGCACTGAGAGCGGAAACAGAATACTCTGTTTCATACAGTCTGAATCCCAATCCTGCTCATTGCTACTCTTAGCTCAGAGCAAGGTGTCCTGGCAATGAAATATCAAATCCGGCCCTTCCTCTGTCAGTATTGTGTTTTGCCTGGGTACCCAGCAAAATGCTTGTTCTTTTCCTTTCCCTTTTTTTAAAATCTAAGTTTGCCATGCCAGACTATGTGGCAAACACATCCATAGGAACAATATTAAGAAAATGGAAAAATTCAGATCATTTGCCAGTCTGTTCATGCTTGGAGCAGCATCCAGGGTTTGGGTTTGAAAATAACCTTTACATTTCATTTAATAACTGCTATCAAAATCCTATCTGAACCCTAATGTAATTATTTTTTTCTCCTTCACATTTTCCACATCCATCTGAGGAAGGAATGACAAAATATTGTCATTATGTGTCCTTCATGTCTCTGTACAACTCTTTGTGATTTAGCTGGTATTTGACTCAGCCATTTGAAAGAGCAGATTGTACCACCACACAGCCAGGCAGCTCCTTTCTCAATGAAGGGAAGGAAAATTGCTGGCATCACACAAAAGCTCCTGTATTTTGCTTTCCATGTATGTTTTCACCTTTGTGCTCTGCAGCTTTTTAAAATGACCAGACTCGCCCAACCAACACAAATCTATTTTCTTTCCATTTTCTCCTTATTCTTCTCCTCTTTTTTTTCCAAAGGGAGGAATTGTGTTTGTATTTCCGTTGGACAACCCCTGGGACTGATTGCGAGGGGAGGCAAGAGTTTGTGTCTCATGTGTGCCCCAAATGTCAAGCTCTACATTTGATCCATAGGGTCACAGTTGTGGTGACATGAGTGACAGGCAGGTGACCCTGCCCTTTTCCATAGGGAAAGGTAATGCTGTTCCTTCTTTGCGGTTACTGTGAGGAAAGATGTGGGAAAAGCCCCTCTCGTTTCAAGCCTAACACTTAGTTCAGAGTTACCTTAGGACATCATGGGTTTTACCCAGGGTGATCTCGAGAGTGGTTTTATCTCACTTCTTGCTTCACAGTCACAACAGAGATGGAAAAATAGACAATGGAACTATGGGAAGGATTGTTTGGTTTCCACATCAGGCCAGGCAGAAGCTGCTCAGAGCAAAGGTTTGCACAGCCCATTACCTGAAGAGGGGCTCTTGGGAGAAGAATAAAATTAGGGCAAAACCAGGAGGGTTCTTACTCACAATCCCTACACAGCGCCATGTTGTTGAGGAGCTTGGCACCAGAGATGTTTTCTGGGCCTCCAAAGGGTCTTCTTCTGTCAATGTGCCTGCTCTTCTCTTGGACTCTGCTTTTTTCCTCACCACACAAAGGCCCAGCTCCTTGTTGCGGTGGCCCCACAACCACAAGCGATGCACAGAGCAGACCTCCTGCTGGAGGGACATGGGGTGAGCCTTGCCACACATGACTGCTGCCACTGCCCCCCTCCCCATCTCCTGCCAGCCCCCACCTGTACAGGATTCCTTCCTGGCCCCAAAGCCGTGCTAGAGTGGAGTGGCAGCTCTCCGGTCCCAAGTGCTCAAGCAGGCAATGAAATGGTGACTGCGGGATGGTGGGCAAGGGCATGGAGAGGGAGCCACAGAAATGGCTTTCAACAGCTGGCAGGGAATAAAAATAGCTCTGCTGGTGCATGGCTATAAAAAGGTTTATATGCTGCACTTTGAAGGAGAAAATTGACTCCATTACAGTCAAGTGGCTTGGTGCCTTCAGCTGTGTCTGGACACTTCTGATTCCCAAGGAAGCTGTTTGGATGCCTTTTGTTGTGCTCCTTTAGCAGAGCCATGCAACCCCTGTGCTCAGCACCTGCTCTTTACACCACTGCCTTCTCTGTGCCCACTGGACCCCTGGGAGGCAGGAGTGACTGCATCCAAAGTCTGCAATCTTCCCTAGGTCCTGCTAATGCTTTCCCAGGTGCTTTTGAGCCCATGGTCCCTCCTGTCATAGAATCTTCTCTGTCTCTGACAGCGAGAGTCCTTTGCATGTGCTGGGCTGGGTTTCTGACTGCAGATGCCCCTGGCAGCCAGCAAAGGGCACCCATACCAACCATTGCTGGGTTTTGGCTTCATGTCCCCATCAGAGATCTGTTGCGGTGAGCTGGGAAGGGGAGGTCAAAAAAGGGATATTAGACCATGATTTGGTCAAAGAAAAACCTCTTCTTGGTTTACTGGAGAAAGCTTTGCCCATCTACTTATGCATATTCATGTACCCCTG
>VZTA01000046.1:107131-120632 GCA_013398855.1 Mohoua ochrocephala | reverse complement strand
AAAGCAGCCCTGGCACGAAGAACCAGCAGGGACAGTTGTGAACAGCTCACGCTCCCCAAAGTGCTGTGCAGGAGCAGGAGTTAAACTCAGGGTGCAGACTGGGGCTTCCTCAGCCCCCAGCACCAAAATGGGGCGGAGGGTTTCAGCTGCTTACTGAGAGTGAGCCCATCTCTGGTGCCACCCAAAGACAGGTTGGTTTGTGTAGCTGTGGTCCCTCTCTCCGACCAGTTCGGGAGTTTTTCAGTGAAACTCCTGTTTTCCTGCTGAAGCAGAGCTCGGGAAGGATCCCGGGAAGGAAGGATCCCTCATGGCAGGCCCGCTATCCCCAGCCTGTTGTGCAGGAAACGCTCCCACGCAGGAGCTGCACGGAGCAGCTGAGCCCTCGCCCAGCACAGGCAGTTCCCAAACCCTCTGAGCCACGGCACCAAACTCACTGGAGAGGGATAAAAGCGAGCCACAGAGCCAGTGGATTCTAAACTGACCTGATCTCTCAGCCTAAACATCCTTCCCAATTCCTTTGCCCACATCTCCTGCCTCCCAGGCATTTATCCCCACGCAGTGAAACACAAACAAGTCAAGGTGTTTCTCCCACGTGCTGAGGCAGAAACAGAACTGCTGTGAAGTCTCTTCCTTCCAGAAGGATATTCCAAAGGCACTTGGCTCCTGTGATGATGGGGTCCTACCTAGATGAGGAAAACCACTGCCTAAGGGACTGGACCACGACTGAAAGGGACATCAAAGCACATTCTGGATCCAAATATTTTCCAGTTATTCATACACAAACCCTCAGTGAGGTTATTTTTTCCTGCTACAAAGAATCGTAGGGGTTACTACACCTACTGTTACTCCAAGTGCCATTTAAACCACACCTGTATTAATAAAATTGGATTATATTAATAAAATTTAAACTGTTTCCAATTTGCATCCAATTTTCAGCTTAAAAAATCAAATCCCACTTCATACAATAACTTCAGCTATAATTATACAAGGATATAGAAAAATCACAGCCATTTGTAATACGAAGATAATTTATTCTTCCCTGCATCACCTTAAGAATCCATATTGTGGCAGTGGTTTTGCTGGGGAATACCAGCGTGTCCTGTGGAACAGGTGGAGGAACAGAGCAGGGAAACAGCCCTGCTAATCTGGTATTAGCAGGGATTGCTGACAAAGAAAAACAATTTATGCATGGGTTTAAAGATTAAACAGAATTTTATGCTGAGAGACTCTTAGGGTTATGTTTTCTTTTTTATTAAAATAACTGAGAGAGGGGGAAAAAAAAAAAAAAAAGAACTGTAGAATCACTAAGGTTGGAAAAGCCCTCTGAGATCACTGAGCCCAACCATGAACCCAGCACTGCCAGGTCCACCACAAAACCACGTCCCTCAGCAGCACCCTGACCCCCTGAGCACCCCCAGGGCTGGGGACTGCACCCCTGCCCTGGGCCAGTGCTCGACAATCCCTTCCTTGAAGCAATTTTCCCTGATACCCAATCTGAGCCCCCAGCTCGAGGCCATTTCCTCTTGTCCTGTCCCTCGTTCCCTGGCAGCAGAGCCCCACCTGGCTCCTGAAATTCAGCACCCCTGCTCCAGGGAGCATCCAGGGTACCCCACAGCACTGCAGAGGTCCCAGGGCCACACTTCACGTCCTCTTGAGCTCAACTTTAACTTCAAACAGGCCACAACCACAAACACACACAGAGCTGTTATTCCTGAGGACAGCTGAAGAGTTCATGTGCAAGCTCAGGAATGAGAGCCTGGTTTAATGCAGGAGAGCTTCTGACAGTTTGCCAGGATTGCTTTTAGGTTTCCCTCTCCTCAGTTTCTTCAATCTCCCAGCACCATCAAAGAAAAAATTAAAACAAAATATAACCCTTAAATTTTTGGGAAAAGGAGGTGGATTTGTTATCCAATAGGTCAGCTGCTGGGAAGGCTTCTACCTTCCCCTCCCACGCTTCCAGGGCTCCGTTCCTGCTCATCCAGGCACAGCTTAAGCACATCCAAAGCCCTTCCCTGGCTCAGCCCTCACGTTGGACACGCACAGGTACAGCCACAGGTGAGCTCTTTGGGGCAGCCGAGGAAGCCGCCCCCAGACACTGAGCCCGGGCAAATGGGATCAGTCACACCTCATTTGGACACAGCCCCGTGACGAGAGGCAAGCCACAGCTGGAGATGGACACACGGTGCCTTTCACACTGTAATTACAGCAGGAGCGCCCAAAGCCTCACACAGAGCTCACTCTTAACAACCAAATCGATTTAAATCGCCCTGGCTCCACCTGAATCACAGTTACAGCAATTTAATTGCTCTCACCTGATGCAGAGCGTTCACTTAAGAGCTTTGCACAGGTGGAAAATGATGGTATTTAAGTAACTTCACACTGGTGCCCTGGGAGTTGCTGGTGAGCTGGGGGAACACGAGAAAGGGGTCACCACGACACTGCCCCTGGGAGCCCCGAGAAACATCCCCTGGTGCAGCCTGGATAATGCTTAGGTCATAAACTGCTCGGAGATCACCTGAGCCGGGGCATTCCAGGGCTGCTCCAAAGCCTGCTGAGTTCTAAGGTGTGATTTACATCCTGGGCTGGGGGACAGGGGCGTGCAGGGGAGAGAGGCGAGGGAAAGAGGCCGCAAGCTGAGCATTTGCAGCTGATACAGAACAGATGAGCTCACTTTATTAAGTTGACCACTTAATAAAAGTCTATCTCAGCAAATAAAAAACGAGAATTCAATGCTGTCCCATTAAGGAGTTATTTGTATTTCAGCTGTAAACGCTGCTGGTGAGGATTTACTGATTTTTAAAAACCGCACTAACCCCGATGCTTGTGCAGAGCAGATCTGTTGTGCCGGGATTTGAGAGCCCTATCTGTCAAACCTGAGCCTTGCAGTGAGGAAAGCAGCAGCTTCTCTAGAAATCGATTAAACTGAGCCCCTGCCCTCTCACACTCCTGTGCCCTGAACGTGGCAGGGTTTTGGCAAAGACTTCAGCAAAATATTCTCCTTCGCAGATAAAAGACGTGGGCCAGTCTCTCGCTTCTGGCACTTCACTGCAAGCCAAACGTTTTTCCCCAGAGAAGCACGAAAACCTGGTGTGTGCCACAGCAAAAGGTATCAAAAACACAGCCTGAAAATATCCTCTCTCAGTAAGGCTGGGATCCTAAACCCTGGCTGCAGTAGGTGGGAGTTCAAATATTAAATACTGTGAGATTTGGCAAACATTCCCATCCCCTCTGTGGAACAATCTCTACCCTCTTTTTTTTCCCCCCAGTCCTTAACCTGTGCTGTAGAAGGTGACTGACCTCTCCAGCTTCCTCTCCCTGTGCTGTGGGTATATCTCAATTTATTAACTCCACGATGTGCTGGAATGACAGCTATGGGGAGGGAAAGTCGTGAGAGCTTTTCCTGCACGCTCCCCACACAATTATTTTAAAACACTTCCCCAGCTGCCAGCTTCTCCTCCTGACAGCTGGCCCTGGCTCCCTCCTGGCCACAGCCTGGCTTCCCTCCACAGAAGATTCAGCCAGGGGCTGGAGAGATGCGTTTGGAACACAGAACGCAGAGATCCGAAGCTCTTTACAATTGGTTTATTATCCTTTCTCCTTCAGTTCTAGAGTGCACCAGCATGCTTCTTGTCTGCTGAATGCTCTGCATGGGAAGGAAAATAATGGTGCAGAGCCCTCAGGCAGATGAACAGGGGCAGTGCCAGCACTTCTTGGTTATCCCCGGAAAATGCACATCCTAATTCAGCAGAGCCCTTAAATGCAGCGCTCCCAGTAGTCCCACTGACTTCATTAACTACCTGTGTGCACTTTAAACGTTTCTGAAGGATTAGCAAAGCTTAGCCCTGCCTGATGCTGAGCTTCAAATGAATTTGGCAAGACAGAAAGTGAACACTTAGAATCAAACTGTTAAAGGAACTGCACGGGAGCATTTATTCCTAACAAGCCACACTTGAATTTACAGCCTGCAGTTCATAAGCCTCAGCTCCTTTAAAGCCCAAAGCAGTTATCTTCACAGCTTTAAAAGAAATACAGAGGAGCTGGGAGGTCAGCCCCATCTTTTGAGCATTTCACTCCCCAGAAAACCCCCTCCAGCGGAGCAGCCCTCAGCTTTCCATTTCAGAGCGTATTAAATTATTCAAACACCATCCCCATTTCAAAGACAAAGTGGGTTCCTAAACACATTTCCTATGCAAGTGTTGGTGCTGGGTTATTTGCAAACATCCACTGCGAGACTCCAGCCCAGCCACACATTCTCCTACATCAAGGATGAACCCCTGCTCTGTTATTAACAAACAGCTCCCCACTCCCCATCTGCAGCTCCTGTGAGCGACAGAAAAGTAAATCATGACACTGCTCCTCAAACTCCGAGCCAAACCACACAGGTTTGCATGGAGAACACTGTCTTGGGCTCACTTTATGATGTGTATCCCCTGCTCCATGCCCAGACATGATTCCTGTGCCTCTCTGTGTCTTTAAAACCGGGTGCAAATCACGTTCCTCCGAAAATTTGCCTCCAACCAGGACAAACACATTATTGCCAGGCTCCACAACGTCCTCTGCGTGCTTCTGAACCGAGAGCTGCTTCCACACTGCTGACACTCAGCCTGCTGATCAGCCCAGAGAATTCAGACAACACCCTGCAGTGTGCACTAATTACCTCGAGCATCAATTACAAGCCCAATAAAGCCATTTGCAAGGAGTGACAGTCAGGATCTTGCTAGGACTTGATGTCATTCAGCATTATTAAATTTGAAATCCATCCTCATCCCGTGTTGTGTGAGCCAGACCACAGCTAAGCTGATTTACCACGTCAGGTTACACTTCGTGGCCCTGAAACACACGCTCTGGAAACAGGAGGAGGGTCTATAAAAAGGCACATAAAAGCAGCTCATAATCTACCAGAACACACACAAGATAGCAAAAAGAATCATTAGTTCAATATCAACACTGTATTTCAAATTTACTGGGGTAAGAGAACTGTAATCTCTTCCAAATAAAGCTAAGTCAACATCCACAAATAAAAGCTACTATATTTATTTTGTACCATATTTATTCTCTTTATCTACTACACCTGGTTTTTATGATATGTTACACCTGAAAGGACACAGCCGAACCTGAGAGGCTGCATCAATGCAGGACAATCTCAAAAAGACCGAGGGAAGAGGACACAAAGAACGTGATGTAACCTCTGAAAACCAAGTTCACATCCAACAGAGCCAGAAGAAATTGAGAATTAGAACAATGTCCTCACTTTATTTGGCTGGACAAACATTATTTGGCCTGAGAGTTCATTAAACAACTGAGAGTCCATTAAACGAGCCCAAAATTTCAACACAGAAAGGGGATCCCTTCCCAACAGGCAGAAATAACATCAACATCTGCTCGTGTGCTCCCAGTGTGCGAGGGAAGGCAAAGAAACCAAGGGCAACAACCTTGGTTAATTATTGCCATTCAGAGCCAGCCCTCAGCTGAAGGCAGAGCTGCACCCCACCTCTCAGGAACTGAGAGAGTTTTCCAACACCCTCATCTTTCACTGAGGTGGACACAGAACCAGATGCACAGCCCTGGGAGCCTGCAAAGCCTGGGATCCTGCTCCTGATGCTCTCCTGGGAACACACGTTCCAGCAGGGTGGCAGGAACGCAGTAGTAGTTTCTGACTTGGGATTAAAAATACCCGTGGAATGTTTTCCCAGCAAGACGAGACATTTAGTCACAGACACCTTTTAATTGCATTTCACGTGGCATTTACAGTTGGGTTCTCTGAATCCCTTTTCTGGAGGGAGGAGAGGAAAGAGGGGGAAGTCCCATGTTTTCCAGGCTGACTGTTCTGGAAGGATTTTCTTTCCCTCCCTTACATAAAGAACAAGCTTTTCATTAATGCCAAGGCTCCAACACCAGATGGTTCCAGCGAGAAGCACTGGTGCTATAAGTAGGTTTTCTACGCCTACTCCATGGAACTCGAATCTCAGCAACACTCCCAACATGTGAATGGCAAAGCTCCCTCAGGAGGGTGGCACAGACCCTTCCCAGCCACGCTCCCGTGCACCAGGACTGAATCCTGGCACCTCCAGCGCTCCTGTAAACAGCAGGGAGGATGCACAGACAGCTCTGAGTCAAACAAGCCACTCGTGGCCACTCAGGAATTCTACTGGCAGCTCAAGCAGCAAAGGAAATACAGACGCAGCAATTTAATGAACCTACCGATGCCTTGTCAGCAGCACTGGCTACTGAGAGCCCTGGGTAAACCTGCCACACTCCAGGTTGATCCATTTACTTAATTATAAACACGAGATCAGACAGCAATTCATTTTGCTTTGTTGGGAGGTGGGGGTTTTTTACTTATTTTAAGTCATTAAGTGCAAGTAACAGCGAACTTTTTATTATGCCCTTTTCTACTGCAGCGCTAAGATTTTTCTCAGAATGACCTGGTTGTGAATTTCCCTTGAAGTGTTGTGTAGCAGCAAAAAACTTCTGGACTAGAGCAGCAGCTGCCCACAACTGCAGGTAGCTCCAGCTCAAGGGAGTCTGTCCACTTGCTGGATCCTACCAGATTCCAAAATCCGTGTCATCAAAGTGAAAGAAACGGCAAGAAAACACAATTCTAAGAACACAGAGCTGACAGGGTACCTGAAATCACTGTAAATACCAGTTGTAAAGTGTTCTCCAAGGAAAAAAAAACCAAACACCTTCAACTTGAAGTATTTAAGTACCCAAAAGCAGAAGAAAATCCAACTGATAAACAGAATGTGGCTGCTGTGCAGGAAGACTGTTAAAGGCTTTCTGAGGTAAAACTATTTGGAGAATTCCTGAAAAACCCAAGGTGCAGCAGACTGCTTAGTCAAATACACTGTAGATACTTCATTAAAATGCATTTTCTTAACAAAAACACGAATATCAACATAAAATCTCGCTGCAGCTCATTCCCACTGCCTCCACTCAGAAGCTGTGCCGTATCACTCTTGTGGGCAAAGCTCTACAAGTCCCTTTTCATGAGGGGAAAAAGAGCAGCTGAGGCACTCGGGCCCCTTCAGCCCCTGATCCAGGCAGGCTCCGTGTCCCAGCACAAAAAGGCAGGAGAGAAGCGACACCTTTCCCTTCTGCACGGCCAGAAACATCCAGAATTCCAACCAGAAACACCCAGAATTCCAACCAGAAACACCCAGAATTCCAACCAGAAACACCCAGAATTCCAACCAGAAACACCCAGAATTCCAACCAGAAACATCCAGAATTCCAACCAGAAACACCCAGAACTCCAACGCTGGTGCTTCCAGGCTCAGGTAAGAGTCAGTCAGAACACTCACAGCTCATTCCCCAACCTCACCTCGGCCACCCCAGCCCGAACCAGCTCCCTCAGCCAGCACTGGGTGACACCAGCAGCGACTGCACAGGGGCACGAGGTGGGGGAAGGAATGATCCTGGAAAATTGGGAGCAGGGAGAGGTGTCCGAGGCAGACAAACCTTGATTCTTCCTTCAGCCCTGTCCGTGCTGTATTTAGCACACACAGACTGCACAACCACCATGGAATATTCCCTTGGATGAGGAAGGACAAAAGGATGGCAGCGGCTGTTTCACCACGTTTGGTTGACTGAGGTAAAATAAAGCACAAGTTGTGAAAAGCCACCAGAATCTGAGATTTTTTTGGTGGGTTTGGAGGTTTTTTGTGTTTCTTTTGGGGGGTTTTTAGTCGGTTGGTTTGGTTTTGTTGGTTTTTTCACTGTGTTTATTGGGTTTTTAAAGAAAAACTAGCATGGGAAGGGAAGTTTTCCAAAGTAAAAATTACTGTCCACACTACTTTTGTGAAGGGAAAGAGGATTCTTTTCCTTGTTATCAAAGTGAGTGAGTGAGCAGGGCTAAGTTTTTCAGTTGCCTTAAGTAAGGCTGCAGTGATGTATTCCTTCAGCTCAGCCTGCAGCATGAAAAATCCCATTGTCAGAGGTGCAGAACATAACCCAGCCACCTCGGTAACAGCCCTTATTCCCAGAGCTACACCCTAGAGCAACTCCTTTACACAGAAATACCACAATTAATAGTTCATGAGTCGGTGCTGTGCAGCTGCCTTCTGCTGTCCTGCCAGCAGGAAGCCTCCAACGTGGACTTTGATGCTCAACAGTGGATTACTGGCCACATGTAAATAAAAATATCTGCAGCTCCGTGGGTAGTGAGGCACCAAAGAATCAGACACTGGTGTTAGGTTTGAAAATAAATGTAAAGAACTCCCATGCCCACGAAGGAAGCGAAAAGAAAAGCCCATACAAAATTGTCATGTGAGGCCAAGCTAACAGATGGGCCCCAAATATAAACTCCTGGGAGGTTAGGAAAGCTGAGCAAAGACAAAGTTAGATTTGGGAGGGGTAGCTGTAGTGCTTTTCAGGAGCTAAGCAGAGCAGGGATGGCAGGAAGCTCCCAAAGCTCTGCTCTCCAGCTACAGCTGGGCGTGGAGAAGGGGCTCTGCTCTGGAATGAGGAAACACCTCAAAAGCACCAGGGTTTACAGCACGAGCCTTGGCCTTTCTGTCAGAGAGGGGGATCGGTCAGCAGAACGAAAAACTCACAACAAGAACCAAGTCACTTGCTCTCCAAATGCTGCAGTGCCAGGGGAGAGCATAAATTCAGCAGATAAATAATTTAGTTTTCTACCTGCTCTGTTTGGGGATGTGGTATTTTGAGAGAGGATTTTTTTTAAACACTGAGGAGTAACAGAACAAAACTTGGTTCTCTGGGCACCCTGTGCCAGGGCCTCCCCACCCTCCCAGGGAACAATTCCTGCCCAATATCCCACCCATCCCTGCCCTCTGGCACTGGGAAGCCATTCCCTGTGTCCTGTCCCTCCATGCCTTGTCCCCAGTCCCTCTCCAGCTCTCCTGGAGCCCCTTTGGGCACTGGAAGGGGCTCTGAGGTGTCCCTGGAGCCCTCTCTCCTCCAGGTGAGCCCCCCCAGCTCTCCCAGCCTGTATTCTTTACAAGAAGACTTCCAGTTCAAAGAACAATCGTCCCCCAGGAGGCCTCGAGCTGCAGAGCAGCAGCTCCTGCCTCCAACCCTGCTTCACTCGCACCTTCCCAAGCGCATGGGCAGAGCACCAGCGCCTCCACACTTTATATCAAACACAAAATTAGCCAAGAGAGAGGAGAACAACTGATCAGCTTTGACAGCATCCCAAGCTTCCCAACCCCCAGGCACTGCTGTTTATTTTGGCTATTTCCACATCCCAGACAACACCACTTCTTGCAGCTTAGAAGCCTGATTTCTTTGAAACACAAAGCTAATTAGAGGCTTGGGTGTCTCCATCTCCCAGGCACTGAACACACGGAGATCAGGCCACCCCACACCGACACTGCTCCTCAGAAACAGAAGCGACCTGCTTAACTTCAGAGAGAGATATCACAGGTTCTGACAAAGAACTCTCGTAAAATCACTCTCTGATCAGCTGCCACAAAGTCACACTCGAGTCTTGCCTGTTATCTTCCCTGCCTTAAAGGAAATATTCCAATTGGTGAAGGCAATATTGAACAGTGGACAGGGGTTCTTAGGGAGACTCCCTGACAGAGCCCCATCCCTGGGAAGGAGCAGAGCTGTGCTAGTTGGGAGATCACTGCCAGCAGTGGTTTCTGCCTGAGCGGGAATCCTGCCCAGTTAACTCTCCACCAGCCCCAACAGCCACTCACTGAGCACAAGCAGCAAAGTGGAAATCGTGTGCTCAGCTGAGCAGGTGACACAGATCTGAGATATTTTGTTGGCATTTCAGCTACCAAGGAGCACAGGCTTACAAATTGGCTATTTGTCTCTAAATGGTCTTTCTAGGTCCCTTTGTAAGAGTCTTAAAGGAAAGCTTGAGGGGTTTGGTTCAAAAGGCTTTGAGTGTTAAGCTTGTTCCAGTTCATCACTGATCCTGGGGGAAAATGGAACCAGTTGTGGTTACTGGTCAGTCTTCTGCAGACTGGAATCACCCCCAGAATCACAGAGTGTATCACACCAGTTTTCTGGCCTTTATTATTACAACAGCAGGCTGCTGAGCAGCCACTTCACACCATCCATTCACACAGACAGAACACCAGAGCATAAATAAGGCACAAAGACTGACAGCCCTACAGACCTGCACACGCTGAATTATTAAGCAAAGCTCTGGTGCCCTTTGCCAGGCACCTTTGTAAGGTTAGTTAAGGGTGTTGGTGATGCCAAGGTTCATTGTTAGCGTGAGGGAAGGATATCCTCAATTAAATCACGTTGGCTGCAAAAGGGCTCCTCATCTCCTTTCGAGATGCTCAGTGATTCCCTTCACTCGCAGCAAGATGACTCCTAAAACAGCCCAAGGGGGTCATGCCATGCCACACAGACACCGCTGCTGCTCCTCTCTCAGAAAGCCTGGGAAGCAGCTATTTAAAGATGTTCACACAGAAAAAGTCACTTAAAACAACGGCAGCGAGATAGGAGCAAAGCTCCGAGACTCAGCCCACACACGCTGCTCCCTCAGCAGGTCAGGTCAGACTGGCACCTGATTTACCAGCAGTTCTCCCTGCTCCAGAGTAAAATACTCAGACGAGTTCCTAACAGTGCCCACGGTCCCCAGAGCCAAGTGAGGTCAGGGAAATAATACGTTTTTCACGAGCAAGCGGAGGTGAAGATCATGGCTTATGTCAGCAAGTTCTGGTGATGGATCACATTACATAATAAGGAAAGCTCAGTGCTGGGAAGCACTTTCCTCAAGAAGTTACATAACTCTGCAATGTGTTTAAAAAAAATTACCCTTCCTTGCTTCCAGAGCAAGCGGGTGAGAGGACAGACAACCCCTGAGTCCCCTGAGCAGGAGCTGCTCTGGTCAGATGCATTTGGGCGGAGATAAGATCGCTGTAGGGAGTTGTCAGATGGGGGGGAAAAAAGCAGGTGAGGGAAAAAATAATCCCTCCCAGCACATAAAAACAGCCCGTGAGATGAGAGCCTGATGCCTATTTTGGAGCACCAGTAGCAGCACCGGGTTCTGAGTGATGAGTTCCAAGACAGGCACATTTCTACCACCCTAAAGTTGTCACTACGTTCAAGAAGAGTAGAGAGAGTAGGAAAAAACACCCAAAGCATGTTTTCTCTGCTTTTCCAAGGACTGTTGGCTTCCTCTAAGTCATGAAGTCCCACTGGAGACCCTGAAGTGTCACTGATCCCCTTGGACAGCCCCGACCAGGCTCCAGCACACCCCACTGAGGGTGCTCACACACACCGAGCTGCTCCTGACCTCGTCTCCACAGCCCAGGGCTCAGCTCCCAGAGCTCCCACAGCCCTGCCCCGGGGACGTGTGCGGGTCCAGGGGGCACACAGGGACACTCCACGGAGGGCAGAGCTGGCAGGGATCCCCTGGGTCCCGGCAGCCCCCACCCACAGCAGCGCTGCTCAGGGCTGCGCTGCCGGAACGCTCGTGCACAGCCAAATCCCCATCTCATCACGTTGCTCTGAAAGAGTTCAGCAAATCTCCCTCTTAGGATTAAAAGCAACCTGTGCTGCTCAACAGAGAATCCAGATCCAAGTCCCAACTGTTCTCTTTTTTAAGCACCAAAGGCCAGGAAATGTATAAGGCACAACAAGGGGAAAGCAAGAGCAGCAGCTGACTTCCCTGCCTCCCTCCTTCAGCTCCCAGTCACCTGCACATCAGGCTCTGATTAAATATTGAACCAGCACTGAGGTGTGCTCCATCTACAGCAGGACGTGGCCACAGGAGCCTGGGCACGGGCCTGGCAAGCTTCGTGTCACTGGAAATAAATATGAGCAGGAACTCTTGACCTTTGATTCAGGAGGTTTCTCCTACCTTACGTGAGGTAGTTTTTATCACCCTTTCAGAATTCCCTCGCAATGCAAGCCAGGAGCAGCTATTGAATTACATCCACAGTCTCAGATCACTGCCTTCAAAGTTTTCCTCCCAAGCCATTTGGAAAAAAGGTCACACACAAGTTCCTTGCCACTGATTCTCCTCCCTTCCACGCCTGGCACTTTCATCTCCAAGCGCTTGACTGGCACAGCCACAAACACAGCCCACCAGGCAGGGGGAGTGTTCCATGTCAGCACTAACACTGTGCTAGCACTGGTGTCACAACCTCAGCAAACCTGAAATAAAGTCAGCTTTCTCCTTTGCTGAAAGACAAAGTCATTCTCTCGACCCTTGACAACCTCAAGCACTCAAGAAGTGGTGGACTCAATTAAAAGCTTAAAATAGAATCAAGCCTGAAAGCTGAATATAGATTTTTACCTTATTCAAATGGAGCTGGTTGATTTGCATTAGCTCCCAGCCCTCCCCCTGCACAGCGGGGCCTCGCTCTTTGGGTCTCAATCAGGGAGATCAACACCAGCAAAGGCTGTGCTAAATGAAGAGGAAAATCCTGCAGGAAGGAGCCACGGGAAGGGTCAGACACCACCACTTTACCTTCCTGTAATTAGAGCCTGCTCACCTCCATGGCACCACACACCGACCCGAGTTTTGGGCATGAATTAAGACACAAGATGGTAGAGGCTGGGTTTGCCTTTAGAGAGATCAGGACAGAGAGTTCGGTTTGAGCAGTGAGTTGTACCAAGAGTTACTCTGAGGGTTTGAGAACCCCCAGCCACGGTCCTGCCCAGGCCCAGCAGAGTGACCAGCCCAGAGCAGGGGTCTTTGGGGTGCACACAGCGTCTCCAGCCTGAAGCCAAGAGCAAACACTTCTGCCATGGAAAGATGGAATGCAAGGAAAAGTCAAAATACACCTGTTCTCCACAACACAGAGCCATTAATCATAGCTCACAGCAGCCAATAAAACCCCCAGGGGATATTCCTACAGCTGTGAATTCCTTCTTTCCTGTCACTACAAGGACCTTCCACGCAACCAACCCAACCTGCTCACCAAGGACAGCACTGCACAACCTGGAGAAAGCCAGCCCAAAACACAGGGCACGCACCCCCTGGGGCCAGGGTGCCACTGGATCCTGGCACTCGAGTCGAGAGTTTAAAATAATGATATATCAGGTTGCTTTGGATTTGAATAACAATGCTCAAATTTCCAGAGGAACACCCGCCTGCCTCACAAGGAAACCATCAGGGGAACAAAGCACTATCAAGCAGAACGTTTCTGAACCAGCTCCCGCTCTGAATTCCGTGGTGAAAGGGCGATGAAGTGTCTGCAGCAAGGTGAGCAACGAGGATGAAGAGGAAGGACGGCTCAGGGCTCTGCAACCGCTGTGAGAAGAATCCCCCGAGGTCCCTCGGAACCCAGCACATCCCAGCTGCCCTGCAGGAGTGAATCCCTGCCTGCAGCCTGCCCTGGGCACAGGGTGGTCACATCCCCTGGGCAGTCACATCACTGACAAGGACCTTCCCCCTCAGCTCCCTGCACAGAGCACGAGTTGCCAACACGGCTCCAAGGAGAGCATCCCCAGAGCAGACCTGGTGACCAACCACTGCAACAGGGCTGGTGCACGCCCAGGGCCGGTGCTGTGCCTGTCCCACCAAGAAACCACGAGAAAACAATATTGCTGTCTACCACAGTCC
>VZTA01000046.1:43470-95708 GCA_013398855.1 Mohoua ochrocephala | reverse complement strand
GGAGCAGCGCGCTGTGCGCGGGGGCGGGCGGGGACCCGGCCTGCGGGACCAGAGCTGTCCCTGCCACAGCTGGGGAGCGGGCTCCCATGGCGGGGGTGGCAGCGGGGGTGGCCCCCCGAGCCGGGCGCCCCGGCAGCACGCCCCAAGTCAGGTAGCAGAGCCCTCCGCCTCTCCCGTCAGCATCCCTGGCGTTAAAACCTCTGTCGGTGAAACGCCGCTTCCCGCTAAGGCTGCATCAAGCCAAGAAAAGTTGCTGAGGCTTTGGGTCCTGTATCATCCCAAGTGTGTGTTGGGAATGCTTGTGAGAACCGGGAGTAGGAAAGGGAAACGGGGAGATACTGCAGGAAGAAGATAGGAAGGTGAAGACGTGCTTTTCTCCTCCCTTCCTCTTTATGTCTCCTTAATCTTTTTTTTCCTAATTTTTCTACCTCTTCTCTCCACCTTTCCACTTTTCATGCTTACAATGAATAAAATCTTTTCAGAGAGGTTGTTGTGCTGTCACTGAAGCCCCGACCCTTCGTGGTGGATGGAGTCAACTCGTCCTCACCTTTGCCTGGATGCGCCGCTTCAGGAGCGCGGCCGATGCCGCAGGGCGAGGGCGAGGGGGACCCGCTCCTGGGGAGGCTGCAGGCTCCGGGCTGTCCCCATCTGTGCACGGCAGGTTTGGGAACGCAGCTCCCAGGCGCAGGGTGTCTGTCCCGGCTTTCCCCCTCTGCCTCTCGCAGTCGGGGAGGAAAGGGGCGTGAGGGGAGGGTGCAGCCGCAGCCAGGCTCGTCTGGCACTTTCCAGGGGCATTCTGGCTTTGGGCAGAAATAAGTTATTGGCAAAACTGTTACTTTTGCTCTGACACAAGTGCAGCGAAGGGCTGTTGTGGCTGTCGAGGGGACTGAAGCATGAAAGACTAATTTCCAGTCCTCGTGGGGATCCTGACTTCACAGACACGTCTTTAGCTGCTCTCTGAAGAGACCAAGCCTCCTTCCCAGTAACTCGATTAGTATTTTTCATTAGAATTCTTGAAAATACTTTTTTTTTTCCCGAATACAGTTCGTTCAGAATGTGTTTGCTACAGTGCAGTTTACTCTGCTCTGTGTGGAAAGAAACGCTTGTCACAGTATCTCGCTGAGGGAACCTGCACAGCAGTAGGCAGCCAGAGCATTTGTCAGGGGTTAAATCAATAAATACAGCAAGTGAACTTGCTTCTTGTGTGCAAAATAAAATGCAAAGTAAGACACTCAAAACTCATTAAAGTATGTGCAGACAATAAAAGCTTATTAAGCACTCACAGCAAGGACGGTGGAACTGGAGCAGCAGCAGTTTGTGCATGGAGGATGTGTTTGGAACACCCCTTTTTAGGCAGAAATGCCCGAGTTCACGGGACCCTGAGCACTGCTGAGGGAGGCAGGAGCCGCGCTAAGGGTGACAGTTTCCTGCTTTCTTTTCCCGATTGCAGGAAGATGCCTCCCTTCCCACATGGAAGGCTGTATCTCGCTCAGCTCCGGCCGCGGTGGGTGAGCTGAGCAGGCAGCGATGGCTCCTGGAGGCACTGGCTGCTCCGGGTCCTCTGCCTCATTTGGGAGGGTTTTCTCCCAGGATCCCAGTAACGAGATCACGAACCTGACCTGCCCGCCGCTTGTGCTTTCCCACAGAGGGCAGGGAGCAAAGCAAACCTCCTGGGAGCCCTCTCCACAGGAAACCATGAATTAGCCTGAAAAATGCATGAAACCCTCAGCGATGCCCCGGGGCTGGCACCTGGAGCCCGAACCATGTTCCCGGTGTGTTCTGGATGTCGCTGCTGCTCGGCACTGAAAGAGGAAGGAGGACTCCGTGTCTCAGGGATTGTCTCTGCCCCTCCAAAAGCCTGTATGCTCCACCACGCTCGGTGAATTCACAAGGAGAGGTAAACTTAGAAGATAAGCATATTCATAGAATCAATAATATATTCAATCTCTATCTGTGAAGACACAGATTGTAAAGGCAGACCCGGCTTGTTCAGATTCGCTCAGTTAGAAAATTAAGTGACATCAAGCCTAACCTTTTAAAATATGAAAATCATCAAAATAGCATTCTTATTACTTGCTAACATCCTACCTCAGACTGTCCCTTTCCATAAGCTACGCAGCACATGGTTAATTCTTGCCTGGGAAAGTGCCAGGGAAGATTTAAATATGAAAGGGAATGTTGCTCATTCAGTAAGTAGGATTCTCTTACTCATTTATTATTGGCAAGAGATAAATCACAGAGAGGTTGGGGCTGGAAGGGACCTCTGGAGGTCATCTAGTCCAACTTCCCTGCTAAAATACCCCAGTACCCTTTGGAAGAACCTTAGAGGGTCTCGAATTTTGGTATTTGCTGGCAAGTCAATACCCTGCAGAGGACCCTTTTTGAGTGTTCAGGGTCTGGTCCAGACTCGGAGTCACATCCCTGGTGCTCACAGGCTCATGTGCTGTTTGATGCCCACCAGAGAGCAGGCACAATCCTGGTCCTTGAGCCTGCCAGAGCTCCAGGAGCGTTTGGACAATGCTCTCAGGCACAGGGTGGAGTTGTTGGGGTGTCTGTGCAGGGCCAGGAGCTGGACTCGATGATCCCTGAGGGTCTCCTCCTGTTCTGTGGTGCCTGCCCTGTTCTGAGAGCCTGGCTCTTGCACTTGCTGCCTGACTTGGGTGGTTTGTCAGAGTTAAATTTACGGTTCTGTGCAGAAGCTGAACATGAAATGTCACTGTTTCAGAAACGGTTTGGTGTGGCTAATAATGCCATGGGTGAGCAAACAGCTGCAATGATTTTTTTCAAAGGAAGATAAGACCAGGAAAAAGCCTCTGATACATATTTTTCTATGTAAAATTAATTAGGTCAGTGTAATATTAAAAACAAGGATCCAGAAGTCATGCGGTGATTTGTGCTCAATCTTCACTCTGCCCTCCATCTCTCTCTTTTAAAATTCTCTTCGAAGCCACTTCTTTCTTGGTTGCATTTGTCTCTTAGTCTCCCCCCTGCCCCCTTAATTCTCTCCCTCACTTCTTGGTTCTGCTGCTGTGTTTAGACACTAAGGAATTTTATCCTGCTATTCAGGTTTATCCTGTTGCTAGAGTTGATATGTAGGTCATAGAACCCCCAATTGGTTTGGGTTGGAAGGAACCTTACAGCCCACCCAGTGCCACCCCTGCCATGGGCAGGGACACCTCCCACTGTCCCAGGCTGCTCCAAGCCCCAATGTCCAGCCTGGCCTTGGGCACTGCCAGGGATCCAGGGGCAGCCACAGCTGCTCTGGGCACCTGTGCCAGGGCCTGCCCACCCTCACAGCCAGGAATTCCTTCCCAATATCTCATCTGAACGTCTCCTCTTTTAGTTTCAGGTCCGAGCCCCTTTCCCACCCTGTCCCTAAAGTGCGTGTCCCCTCTCCTTGTGCCCTAGGGCAGGACAAATGTTCCTGATCTCATTCCGTGTACACCCGGCAGTGCCTGCTCCTCTCCAGTGATCAGCTGAGCAATTCCAGACAAACCAACATCCCTGGGGGCCCATTTGCTGCACTCTTTGGAGATTCCTGGGAGAAGGAAGGAAACAGGAATCCCACTGCTGACTGGGACCGTGGCCCCCAAAAGCCAAATAACGCCTGTGAGACCAGACCTGGCTCCGAGGTATTAAACAAGGAAAAGGAGAAAGCACAGCCATAAAGACCTGAAATCTTTTAGGAACTGTGGTGTTTCTGACTTGTTTTTTTTCCCCTCTCCTGGTTAAACATAACCCACTTTTAAGACCTGACATCTTATTTCCCTTAACAGTTTATTTGATTTCTACTTAAAGGCATGAAACTTCCTCATGCCTTTTCCTACCACAAATCTCTTTCATGGTAATCTCTTGTAAAATATGATCACGTTACACTTCTTTCTTAGTTAAATGGAATGTCTTTAGACTCGATCTGTGTAGCTCAACCCCTCTTCTAAAAAGGGAGAGTACCTGACCTGCTCTCAGGTCAACCTTGGAGCTGCCTGGCTTGCTCCACCCCACGGTGCCTGTCTGGTTTTGATGGCACTGGGACAATCAGGCTGTTCTTACCCTGACCAGCTCCTAAAGTGTTTGAAACATCCCAAGCTGAGCATGATAAAAGTACAGACCATGTTTTAAGGCATCTCCACAAGGCAGTAGAAAGTTCAATTTTAATTTTCTGAGTCTGATCCTGAGTGGGCCGATCATTACTGTTTGTAGGAATTGCCTTTTGATTTATGAAAGAAATGATAAATTGGCTCCTCCAGGTTCTGTAGTCCAGGACTAATCCATCTAAGTAGGCAACTTTAACCAAGCCTTCATTCTAACGAGCCCTTCATAAAATATTTCCTTTGTGCTTTTGTTGCTTTCTGTGATTGGTGCCTCTGTATCTTGTTTTGGTAAGTGATAGCAGGGGATGTTAGCAGGCAAAAAACAAATGTGTCCTGTTGTGCAGAGTCCTTGGGAAAGGACTGTGTCCTTGTGTCCTGTAAAATAAAAAGCACTGGTGATGTAAGCACCTCAAACATAAAAGTGATCATTTAATAGGGATAAATAATAACGATATCAATGTATCCCTGATATAAAAGGGACAAATTAGCAAGGAATACTTTGCTTCTTTGGGGAAAGAGGCAAATTCAGCGCTGGGTCGTAAAGGGAGGAGCGTGCTGTTCCCAGAGCTGGCTCCCAGCTGTCCTTGGGGAGTGGGAGGTGGCAGGGGGCAGTGACACCGAGGGCAGGGCTCACGCGGTGCTGGGGTACTCTGGGCTCTGGGGCTCTCCAGAGACAAATCAAACAAGAACAGAAAGAATTTTGCTGCGAAAGTGGGAAGTAATTTTATAAAAGGGACTAAATGGAACTCGTAACTCTAATTTAGCAATAAATATAATGAAATTTGGAGTAAGGCATTAATTAAAGAAGTTATTTTATAAATGGTGCAGAAAATCTCTTCTTGGTGCTTAAGCCGAGGTTGAAGCCAAATCAGAGTTGGAATCAAGGACACCTTTTATTAACACACCATATTTTAAGCTGTGGGATAAACTGTGACTGAAGGAGAAGAATTCATGCTGCAGCACCAAGCACCTGGGGCAAGAGCAGAAAAGTGCCAGAAGAAAACACTTCCCATCCCATAAAGATGAAAAGCACAGGGACAAAAAACACAACTTTGGCATCAGGGTAGGAAGCTGGACACTGGAAGAGGAAAGGAAACCAATAAACCCCTCCCAAAGTCACAGCTTCAGAAATTCCCTGAAAGCAGGGAGAAATAACAATGCCAAACCAGCTGGTTCCATGTCTGGTCACCATTCCTTGTGATTCCATGATTTCACTGCAATACGCTGCTTTTGTGAGCTCATGAAGCAACAAAATATCAAATACCAGCATTTCTGTAGAAAATAAAAACCCAACCCAAAGTTTTCATCAAGTCATTTCTGGATGAAAACTTACTGAGCAAACCTGCTCATGGAAAACGGTCGGAGGTTTTTGTGTGTGTTTTGTTGGGTTGGTTTTTTTTAAACATCACTTAAATGAATAATTACCTATGCTGCCGGAGTCAAATTCACCCACCATTTTCCATTTTAAGAGGTTTTATTCCGTTTTGATTCCATACATTTCCATTCTGATATTTTTCTGTGCTTTAATTGGTCAGAGTCAGTTTTTCCATGCTTACCAAACCCATGCTTAGACTGAATTATCTTGGCAAATTTCAGCAAGCGCTGCTTTTCAGAATAAGATTATGAGGAAACATGAAAATCAGATCATATTCTGTTCTTTTTTAAACATCCATGGGAAAAGAAATTAGAGAAAGGTCAGATGAAGTAACTGTGATAAAGTACAAAGTCCTCAGAAATATGGATTTCTTTCCATAGAATCATAGGATATTTCATAGAATATCCTGAGCTGGAGAGGATCATCCAGCCCTGGCTTTGCACAGACACCCCAACAATCCCACCCCGTGCATCCCTGAGAGCGTTGCCCAAATTCTCTTGCAGTTCAAGTTGGACACCTCCACTGATGAAAACCAAGGATTTTTATCATTAATTTCTCATTCTCTTTCCACATCTGTAACTGGCATGTTGCTTCCAAGAATGCCAGGAACAGAAAGTCACTTAGGTGGCACAGTAATATTTTTTACATTAGGAAAATAATTCTGCCTTCCAAGAGAAATTTAAATTAAAAATAAAAGGGGGGGGGGGGGAACATCCTGAAAAATCAGTGCCTAATCATATTTCCAGTCTGTATCCTGTTCATTCCATCTGAATCCAGTGGATAAAATCATAATTTGAAAGCAGGGCACACCATACTCTGTATGTCTTTGTCATCAACAAAACTTGAATAAAAAAAACCCCATTTGCTCATTTCATAAAAATTGCAGCAACCCATAAATCCTGCAGGCTTGAGCTCCCCACCTTTCCTGCATCCAGACCACCTTTTAATGGAGACATTCCTATGGTTTTAATGGTGATGGGGAGCATTTCACCTGTTCTTTCCCCTTGTGCAGCACCCCCAGGACAGCTGCACTGTCTGCTGGCAAGATCTGCACACCAAAATATCACATTGGAAGGTATCATAGCAGGTAGGAAAGGGCAGTGTTAATTCAGGCAGTCATTAACTAAGGCAGGGCGTGAGCAAATAGCTGTGATTAAAGGGGTATATTTTTGATGCTGTGGTCATTAAGGTGTATTTGTACTAGTGCAATTAGAAGAGCCCAGGTTTGCTCTGACTCACTGCAGTTCACTCTCATTAGTCTGCAGTTGTTCAGATTTCTACAATATCTTCTTTTTTTTTCTCAGGAGAAACTGGTAATATATCACTCTGTATATAAATACACACGTGTGAAGAGAAGGAGAAATAACATTTCATTTGTACAAAAGGAGGAAAAATCACCCCCCCCAGCTTTATCGCTGACAACAGCTGAGGGAAATTTAAGTTCTTTCATTTTATTTGCAGCAAGACTTAAAAATAGATTTGCAAATTCAGACTGGAAACTCTTCTATCCTTTTCCAAAAAGAAAAGCACATCACAAAATGGACAAATCAATTCCAATTGCTTCTTGTCCAAAGAAACAGCACTAAACCTCAAGGTGTCTTAGGTAGAGATTCCAAATCAGGAAATGAAAAGCCGAACAAGAAAATGCTGAGGTCAGGCAGGCTCAACCTTTTCTTATCCCTTTCCTTATCCCTTCTCTTTCATGCTGCTGGGAAGCACACGGAGGGGATGAAAGGTGTTGCTGCTGGGCTGTGCCATTAGGAACAGTCTGTATTTACAGTTTCAGCCTGAGCCACAGCGAGTCCTTCGCAGCTGACCTGGTGTGGGTAACTCCAGCCTCCCTCCCCGCGTGCTGCAGCTGCCTTGGGAAGCCCCAGAGCCACGGAGCGAAGCTCTGCTCAGCTCTGGGAAGGATGAAAAGTAATGTGGTTATTTCTGTCCAAGCTGATGTGTAAAAAAGGATTGGCTACGTCACGATGGCCAAATATCTCCTTTCCCTGGTCTTGCACAAGTGAGGGCTGTGAAACGCTGAGAACAGCGGGGGAATCCAGTCCTGGGGGATGTTGTCCTTACGGAGTGGGTGGCTTCTGTTGCACGCTTCCTGTTACTATTAAAAACTCACATTAAAGTGCTCACGTGAACACGGTGCAGCCCTGGGCTCCTGGGGGTTGGTCAGACAAATGGAGCTCTTGGTGTGCCCCTGAGTCAAGGGTTCCCTTGGGTCAGGACTCCTAAAAAGCATTGATCCCACTCTCTTTAGAGACCTGAGAGAAGTGCAGTAACTTCTGGAAGCTTTTCCAGTTGAAATGTTAAAAATAGTAATAATAATAATAATAAAAAAGAGATGTTCTTGCTTTTGGAAGCTTCGGGGTTCTCTCAAGAGGGGGCTCTATCACAGCCTGAAAATTTGTCATAGGGAATGACAGAAATACAGCGGCAGCAAAGCGCTCAGCGAACGCTTACGTGGGGGATTACAGACTGGCAGGGGGAACAGCTTTTCTAAGGCAAAGGCACTTCCAGAACTGACCCTGTCAATGAGTAGCTGGAGGCAAAAGGAACTTGCTTCACTCTAAAGATGAATTGGAATTCTGCTCGAAAGGAAAAGTAAAAAGGGAAAGTGCTGCTGCTCCAAAGAAGAGATGGAGATGTAAGTTCTGGAAATGCAATACAAAAAGAAGTAGCTGCATTTTTCATAAGTCTCTTTGTGCGTGTTACTTTGTCAAAATTAATCCGGGTCATTTATCCAGAGGAGAATAATGATCTGAACCAGCTCTGAGAGCAGCACAGTGTTCATCAGCTGTTTAGAGGCTTCCCCTTGGGCAGGCTCTTAGAACACAAGGAGAAACTCCCTATCAAACAAGTCCTTAGTACAAATGACAAATGTAGTTTATTCCCAGTCCCCCGGCAGGAACTGAGATTTTAGACTTGTTAAAAGTATGGGATGGGCTAAGTGGGAGCTGCTGACAAACTGCTGAGGGTTCTTCTGAACTGCAGCTCTCTGAGGTAACTCGCTCCAGGAGGTTTCCCCAGGAACAGCGATCCCACAAAGATGAGCTCCCGGGTTCCGGGAGGTTTGTGCTGCTCTGGCAGCCTCGGAGAGGGTCCCTGAGAAGCCACAGAGGGTGGGAAGAGGGCACAGAGATGCAGGGCCTGGGTGTTACTGAGGCTCCTCGGAACTGTCCCTCGTCCCAGTCAGGCAAAGGCTATGGAAATGTCTGTTTACAAAACCCAGGGCAGCACAGGTTTGTAAGGACCCAGACACCAGGAGTGAAGGAAATGGTACTGATCTGTGGTTTTAGCCAGGACCAAACCCCAGCAAAATCTGAAGGATCTGACCTGTGGTAGATTCCTCCCTTCATGTGTGGGGCCCTCCCTGTGTGCGACACTCCAGGGCTCAACCCCAAAGGGAGCACTTGGACTGAAGAAGTGCCTTAGCTTTTAAAACCTCTGCCCCACTCTTCTGGAATGGGCATTAATTCAGTTTTCTTCCTAAGAGTTTTGATCCTCAACCTGTTCAGGGCACTTTCTTTTCTCTGTATTGACAACAAAGTGAATTTCTATCTTCAGCAATGCCTTCTTAGCAGAGGAGGTGCAGTTTAAATTATGTGATAAACCTGATCCATTCCCACATGGAAAAGCTAATCCTGATCCCCGTATAAAGCCTTTTATTGTGCTGAGCTCTGTATTCCATTGGCCCATGTAATCAAGAAGTATCCTCTGTATCTTGAATTAATTCATGTGAGTAGCTCTTTACTGAAGCACACAAGTGGCACTAATCAAATACTTTGGGGTGAGTGATCTTGAAACCTATCTTTGAGGAATACTGTGACAGGGCTGGGAACTGGGAACTTGCTTTTGCCTGTCAGTGATCCAGCATTTAAAAGTCCCTCGCTGCATTTACTTGCTGAGTTACTACAGGAAAAAGATGCATTATTAATGTTTGGGTTTGCCTTTCACCTGGAAAAAGATATTTTCCAAAAAGGAATGTAAAGAAAAGATCTCATCACTGTATTTGTATTACTCAGATCTGTTGAGGAACATCGTTCTGCCATTACTTTAATGTGTGGCCTGGAAAGACTCTTTCACATTGCAAAAAATTCACTTTGCAGCTACGTTTCCTCAAACACTGGCTGTCAAAAAGTCATCCCTGTGTCATTTCTGTGTTTGATGCTGGCTATAAGTTGACAGGTGAAATAGATCTCGAGGAATTTCTGATGTAGAATGAAATAAATGCATCCTTGGGAACAAAAAGGGCTTTCAGAAAGGTGCAGCTACGACTGTGAGCTGCTTTCAACTCATTCCTTTTCGGCTCCTGTTATTGTCTGTTGGTTTTTTTTTCCCTTTAAACTCCCAGAATTTCTGCCACTGCCTTTGCCACACTCGCTACAAGGGCAAGCGTGGAGCGTTCACCCAAAACAAACAGGCTCCAAAGCAAAAGCAGAGCTCAGGAAATCACACAGGCCTTTGCCTGGGTGTTCGTTCCCATTTCAGAGAGCTCCTGACAAAAAGGGATGTGTCTCTGTCACATTCAGACTCAGAAGTGAAGCAGACAAAGCCCTTGTTCTGCTTGCTGCAACCACAGCTGTAACCTGACAGGAGATTTTTTTTTCTCCTTTATTTTCTTCTTTTCCCTTCCTTTTCTCCCCTCTCCCCCCTCCCTCCTCCCTTCCTTCTTCTTCCCCTTCTCCCCTTTCCTCTTCCCCTTTTCTTATTTTTAATTTTCCTTTTTATTTTGCGTCAGAAAGGTGCTGATGGCATTATTCATCAAGGTTGCACTTCAGAGCAGTTACAGACTCTTGTGAACTCAAGGTCAGCAAAACTGTAATTCAGACACTCTGCTCTTCATCTTGCTCTGTTTGGTGCAAAATTAGGAAGAGTTCTTGACAAGGTCTGCACATCCACAGCATCCTTCTCAGCTGACGACAGGGAATGTGCTGCTGGGTGAAACGCTGCGTATCGGCTCTCACAGAATCCAACTGGCAAAGAAAGCAGGCCCTTGTTATGCAAAATCCTTGTTTGTAAACAGTGTTCTGCCTTTAAATTGATTTTAATGCTTTGCCTTGGAGAGCTCCTGCACTGATTTTCCCAACAGAAGCCACCGCAAGGGCCATCTGGTGGCAGCAGCACATTGGAGCTGCACAAAACGTGTTAGGGAGCGATCCAGGGGTAAATTTCCAGCAGAATGCCAAGAGATCCAACCCTGAACTTCTCTTAAGGAGATCTGCGTTATAACACGCTCCAGGCTGGGAAAATTCCCACAGACTTGGAGGGAAAATCTAACTTGTTCCATGGCTGTCATTCCAAGATAAATGTCAGCACAGATTTTAGAATGGAATAATTTTCTATTTTATATTAAAAATTAAAATTGTTTCCCTTCCTGTCCCTGTCCCTGAGCTGTCCCCATTCAGGGATTTTTGCTAATGGACTCCTCAATGCCTTCGTGTAGGGAGGAACATCTTTTCCTTACTAAAGGGAGAACACCCAGGGCTGCATTGCACTGCTCAGTGCTGTAGAGAGGCTCATTTGGTACCCACAACTTATTGCAGATACCCCAAACCTTCAGCTCTTGGAGCCAAGACTTTAATAAATTTCACGCTTGAGCCATCATTACATTTATGAAAAGGTGAAAAATCCCTTCAGAGAACTATTTGAGATTCAGCCTCTCAAGGTAAATTCAAGACTTTTTTTTCCCCGGGAATGTTTTCCTGGGGTATTTTGGTCTGTGTCTGGGCATAGCTGGCAGTAGAGTTTCCTGCAGCGATGTAAATTTGGGGCAGTATCTCTCAGATGGATCTCAGGCACAAGTTCCATGTTCTTTTCTTAGCACGAGAGGAGATGCTCAGACTGGGGCAGACAGATGCTGTGTGGCAGCCTTTCATCTGTTACGAAACCCTTTCAGGAGGAGAGCACTGAATAATAAGGTGGATTTGCTTTCTCCCCTTGTCTCTGGATGTCAGCTCTTGAGGCAGAGTTGCTGACTAAGGAGCAGTGTTTGGTGCTGGGTTACAGCTCTCCGAAGGAGCTGTCTCAGTGCCTGTGAAAAGCTCCGTTGATACACAAACACCCCTAAAACCACCCTGGCAAAGCACTTCGGGTCACTAATTAACGCCCCATTGAGAAGATAAACTCATTTTGACTCGCAAACGTCCTACTCTAGCTGGAAACACTTCGGTCTGCAGAGTGACCACTCAGCCTATTTCATCAAGCAGCTTTTCCCCAGGGAGAGTGGCTGCTGAGGGTCACACTGAGCTGTTTCCCCTGCCCTGTGCCTGTCCCTGCGCTGCACAGGGGTGACAGCCACGGGCTTGGTCCTCTGCAGCCACCTGAGTTTGCGGCGCTGGCTCAACACGAGCAGCTTCTGTGCCACAACAGGGACTCACCCCGCCCCAATTTGTCACTGCTGCTCGTGTGCCCCTGCCTGGGCAGGCTGGGGGACCAGGGGACCCCTTCCAGCCGTGCCCATCCCGGGATTCTGTTCCCGACTGCTCGAGATGATGTGCAGTTGTATCCCGGTCTGTCAGCTGTGTGCCTGACCCCATTCCTAGGTGATTTTAACTCCCAGCTTTCCATACCGTGGTACAAAGCAGAAGTGCCTCACAACACTTGTGTCTGGCCCAAGAATATCAAAGGAAATAGAAGTGACCTCCAGCGTCTGGTGGAAAATTGAAGGTGCAAACTATTTCTTAGTCTCATGCTTTCATGGATTCAAAACAACCAAAAAAAGATGATCAGGGACAAGTGTGATGTAAAGGATAAAAAATAATCTATGAAAAGGATCAGAAACCCATCCTAGATAAAGCCTCTTTCAGCTGCTGAAACAACAGCAAGGGATGAAGTCATCCCTCGATGCCTCAACAAGTGCCTGTTGTGTTGTTCTGTGAATCACCCTGGGAGCGGAGCGCAGGAACCTGTAATTTCCACATGCAGAATGTCCAATTTCAATGCAGGGCTGAGAGGGAGGGAGGAGAGCACACTGCGTTGAATCACTCACAGACGTAAGTGCCAACAGGTACTGTCAAGTGCAAACAGCGTGAGTCAACAGCCTCGCAGCAGGGCTGGCGCTGGGGAGGGTCTTCTTGGGGGGTACCTGGTACAGAAATCATCCCTGAGCCCTCTCTGCCCCATCCCTGGGCACCCTGACCCAGTCAAACACCCTCGGGGGCAGCCAGGCTGCAAACGGGCGGCTCCAAGGGAAACATCTGACTGCTGGAAACACGCCCGGGGCAGGGAGGGAGCGGGGAGGTGACACGTGGCACTGGAATCCATCCCACTCCTACTGGTGGCACTGGAACCCATCCCAATCCTGCTGCTGCACCCACAGAGCCTTGGCTCTCCTGGTGCCTGGCTACAGCTGCCCCCACTCAAATCCCAATCACGGAATCGCAGAGTCAGTAAGGCTGGAAAGGACCTCCAAGATCATCAAGTCCAACCTTTGACTGAGTCTCTCCATGGCCACCAAATCACACCGTGAAGTGCCACATCCACTCGTTTGTGACTCCCCACAGCCTGTGCCAATGTTTAACCACTCTTTCAGTGAATACATTTTTCCCTGATATCCAGCCTGATGCCATCATTCCCACAGCCATGCACTTTCCCAGGTGTAGTCCCACGTGGGCTGGAGGCTGAGGAGAAGGAAGCAGGATTGGTACAACTGGCTGTGTGCAGCCAGAGTTCTGAACCTGGCATCCAGGAGCCAGCAGGCACACGGAGCCTCTCCAGGATGGCCACTGAACAAAATAATTCCACAGGGAAGTGGGGAGGATTTGGATGAGAGGCATTAAAAAGGTGGAAAAGCACTGACACACTCGTTCCTTTGGTCGGATGAGGAAACAGCCACTACTCCCAGCACTATCTGTGTTTCTGTGATATGGGCCTGAGCAGAAAAGGCTGGGAGAGGAAAACAGCATCGTGGAACAGGAAGATGACAGGGCTTTTCATGGCAGAGCTGCAAAAATGTCAGAGTAACAAATATGTTTTCCATGGAGGAGACCAATAAAACAAAACCACAGCAGGAGCATTTAGCAAAATACCTTACAAAATGAACTCACGTTTAGATTATGAAATTAAATTCAGAATAAAACAAAAAAAGTTTGAAACTTGGAAGGAATATTTAATTCTTCTAGCTCTCCCATTCCTCCAACATTTTGGTTTTCTAGTTTAGAGATCACCCCAGAAGCATAGAATCATAGAATACCCTGAGTTGGAAGGGACCCACAAGGATCACTGAGCCCAACCATATGATGGGTTTGGTCCACTTCAGTGATGAGGTAAAGCCATAATCTATGTGCAATCTTTTGCTGATTTTCTGAGCTGAGAAAGCGGAGAAAGTCTTAATGCTGCAGAAAACAGGAAACACAGGATTTGCACAGCACTGATGAGAATGCCTATGGACAATGAGCACCAGCACTAACACTGAGGGATGGAGCAGGAAGGGGTGAAATCCGCACGCCAGAGAAAAGAACAAGGGATCAGGATTAGGAGAACAAGAGGAAATTGCAGCATATGCCACAGAGGCTTTCTCCAGAAACGTGTAAGTTTAGAAAGATTTCCCTGGGTGAGAACCAGGAGCTCCAGGCCTGCAATCCTATGAGATCACTGAGACATTAAACTGTTCCTCTGGAGAGAGAATTCCCTGGCTGCACCACCTTCATCTGCCGTTCCTGATGCCTGAGAGCAGGGGACCGAGCCGCCTTCGCCTTCCAGCACTGAGCGAAGAGCCCACGCGTGCAGCTGTTTCCCAGCTGTCCTGTGCTGTTGGGAGGGACACATCAATTCCCTCTGAAGTGGCTCCCCGGGAGCACTTGGAGCAGGAGCAGAACTGTTGAGACAGAGTTTAACAGCCCCAGCTGTTCGGTACCTCCCGAGCACTGATTAAAGGCTCAGGACTTTCCCTTCTGCTGCCTGTGCTTGTCCTCAGGATGTGAAATTCTCCAAGCCCTCACAGAACAGCGCTGACCTTTTCTGAGATGGAACTGCTGGCTTCCAACGCGACGCTTGGGCCGCGTCCCCTCGGCCCCGGAGCTGCTGGTCCCGGGCAGAGTCGCTGGTCCTGTCGTGCAGGAGCTGCTTCAGGACACACACACGCTTCTACCAGGGCCCAAACAATGAATTATTGGGCTGTAGAAGCTGCCTTTCAGCTAAGAGACCTCAGTTCTGCTATAAATAGTTCCAAAGCTGACCCTTCCTCCACCCCAGTATCTGCTGTAGGGATGCACTCCTCTATCCACAGCAATTCCAAGGGATTGGAAATCACCTCTTAATTCTTATCTTAAAAATCATCTGTACAAGAGCTCTTACACCTTTTTAAAAGCATGAAACCTTGGCTTTCTGCAGAATAGTTCCTCTGCCTGCTGTAAGCAGTAAATGTCTTAGGGTGGGAATATGTAATATTTATGTGTGCTATTAGGGGAAAATGCAAGATTCTGAAAGTCATTAAATTTTATATGTATGATATGTATGAATAATCTGACCTAACTCACCACTGGTACATACAATCACAGCAAATGAATTTGTTGTATTGTGCAGTTTGACACAGTAAGGTAAAAAATATTTCCACCTGAGCAGCATTTCTTAGAATTTCAACAAAGCAGTAAATCTTAAACAATCCGTGTTTTTTCAGTGGATGTTTTCAAGGGCTCCATTGTGGCAGGAAATGCTAATGTTATGAATCGATATGCACTAACATTACTCAGGTAATGCGCTTTTCAAAATGTAATTTAACATAATGGAAATCTCCTAGAAAGGTAGATATTAATTTTCAAAAAACTCTGATCATCCATTTAAATTAAATGCACACCAGTTAATTCCTCAATGCATAATGCAAACTTCTATTTAGAAGACAGATGCCATAATTTACACAGTGCAGAGATACTCGGCTAATGTAACACCTCTGTTTCAGGCAGCAGTAAAACTGTCTTAATTAAGGAAATGCCGACAGATTAAAATGTTCTCATGGTTCATAAAATATTTTAGAGGGTGGCTTGGCAGCATTAGTACAAATGTTGTGAAGCCTGGTGTGTCTGAAGCTTATGCTCTGCACTTACATTAAAAAAAAAAAAAGAAAAGATGCTGTGAACCATGGAAAAAGATGGCAATGTCCTATTTCTATGGCCACATGTTGACAGATGTAGTTATGGTGATTATATATTACATTATATGGTGGTTACAGAGGGGGTTCCTATAGGGCCATACCTCGGGGTCATCACTGAGTTTCTACTGTGCTTCTACATCTCCAGGTAAGTTCCAGCCACTCAAGGAGCGACAGCAAAAATTTATCTGAAGGTAAGGGCGAAATTGGAAGATAAAAGGAGCGAGAGAAGGCTGAGTGAAAACAGAAAAATTTACTATAAGAAGGAAAATCCACATCCTTCAGTTCAGAGCGCAAACAATGCACAGATAACGAGGGGTTTGCAGGAGATGAATCCACAGCACAGCACCTGACCTGACTGTAAATAACATATATTCACATGGGCCAAATTAATTTCATTTAAGCCACAGCTGGTAGCAAAAAATCTACATAACTGGGGGCCGTTCCAATCAGCACTGAAGTTTGGAGTGAGCAGATCAATTAATTATGCATCGATTTTACCAGGCGTGTTCGTTCCAATAGCGCACAACTGCGCGCTTGGCTCCGGAGTTCTGCAGCATCTGTTGAATATTTACATCCAGCTCCTGAACACGAGCTCAGTGGCTCCTTTTTGGCTCAAGGCACAGGCAGAGAAGGGAACAGCTGTTTGCAAAAGGCCACACAATCACATTGTACCTGCAGAGGATGTTGGGTTCCAGCGTGGCCCCGAGGGAGGGAAGATGCCTCGTCTGTCTGCAATTAGGCAAGAATCATAATGGGTGCGTGCATTAATTCAGTGGAGCAAAACAGAGAGAAGGGAAGTATGTGTCTTTTCATGAATTAACACTGGATGTTGCTGACTAAAGCAGAAAGTGAGTGGAGGTAAGTTTTCTTCTTATTTCTGATCTTTACAGGAAAATCTGTCTGCGCTTACCCATAAAGTCACACACAGAGAGAGTTCTGTGTTCTCTGAATATGATCCTGTAAGAAACACAGTTCCCTTTTGCACTGAATCTGTCAAGTCTCATTGATTTTAACAGTTCCTGAGGAAATACAGCTCCTTGCTAGGCACAGAGTGAGTCCTGTACATAAAGCATGGGACGGGAACCTGAGCACAGAGCTGCTGAAAGAAGTACCTGAGAAGTAGCTAAAGCTAAGGCAAGTGAATAAAAGTATAAATTAATGGAAAGTGATGATCGAATTGGGATAAAACAGAGAAGCTAAAACTGATGAGAAGTTGGAAAATGAGAGACTTTCTAGTTAGGATTCAAATATCTGTTACAGGGAGCTTTAATGAAGTTTATGCCCTGGCAGTGCTATATAAATCTAGAGCAGAAGACAGATTTAATCCCATTAAATATTTGTCAGGGATTTAATGTAGTAGATAATATAACAAGCACTATTAGACCTGGCATTACAATTACCCATTTTTACCAAGTTCCAACGCCTGTGGCTGCAGGGAGAGCTTTGCCTCAGACAGGGCTCAGTGACTGGACTCGTGTTGCTGTTAATGGATCCCAGTCAGGCACTGGAGCTGCTCTGGGTTTCTCAGCTCCTCTTTCCATGCACTCCAAACCAGCTTTGCTCCCTTTCTGCAGAGGTGGCCACTGGAAATGCTGCAACAGGAATATTTCCATAACCTTCCTTTTAACAGAAATGGGCTAATTTGACCTGCTGGCTCTGTATGTTTTTTTCTATTCAAGAGCAGAATATCATCGCCAGCCTCCTCAGAGTCACACAGCTGCTGCCAAAGCCAGCTTCCTTTGCTCAGAGAGTGACTTACCCTGGTCCTGCAGCCCACCTCGGTCAGAACCTCCACACTCTCAGCTCAGGGAATGCCTGCCTTCCACGTTGCTTGTACACTTCATTTTCTTGTGTCACCCCGGCTTTGATGCTTGGCTGAACGAAAGTAAGATAAATAAAAAGAGGTTTGAGCTCTGCAAATGTGGGGGAAACTTTTGTTACACCCAAAGACTTGGGGTGGATAAGGCATCACTGAATTTCTTTTCATTTCTGCATTTATGCAGATTCATTTATACTCTTTGCTTAGTTAGTTAGTTGGTGTTTGAGGACTTTTTTGTGCAGTCTGTAGCAACTACCACCACACAGCAGATGGGAACTGCTTTTTAAGAATACCCTACTGCTCTGACCTCAAAAGTTTAAAGTTTCTGGGTCATCATAATCATCTCTGTGGCAATTAAAATGCTGGGAATTCAGCTACTTGGTTGGGGTTTTTTGCATTTCTTTTAATAAAGTAGTTATCAATTAATTAAAATAGGATAATTAATTCTTCAATGTTCATTATTCTCTCGTTTAAAACTTTTCAGCTGTCAGAGCTGAAAGAACACTTGGTGATTGCTGATCCTAAAGAGCACTGAGAAGGGTACATTTCACGGCTGAAGTCGGTGGCTTCAGTGCCATTTATCTGATGAACATATGTAAAATGAATATTTCCAACGTGGGCCAACTCACAAAACTCTTTTGTTTTCACTTGTGCAAAGTAAAAGCTGGGTTGGAGAAATTTTCATGCTGTGTTTTGTGGCCACTCATCAGGTGATGTTCTCTGTGTAACAATGGGAGGAAGTGAAATAAAAGATGTGTTATCATGAACTAGAAGTGTTTGGGAAATTCATGCCAGGTTTCATAGGAAGATAAATCATACCCAGGCTGTCCAAGCCTACATTTCCCACTGACAGGCTATCAGCATCCCGGGAAAAGTGAAACTACTGCTATCTCTTAAAAGCAAACCCACATTTTTATTAGTCCTTTCTCTAGAGATGCAAGTCAGCCTTCCCAGGATTTCCAGCTGTCTGAAGAGGCAAAGCCAAACAGACACAGAAAAGCTAATTCCTCCCCTCAGGACAAGAAACACTTGGTGCAGCACAGGGAAGCCCACTTTTCCTGTTTTTTTAAAGAAGAAGATGGAATTTTGCTTTCTTCCCTGTGTCTGGCACCACGTTTGAACCACGGTATCTGCAGAGGAAGGATGTTCTGAGCCTCACGGTGCCTGGGGTCAAGTCCCCACGGCTTCCTGAGGGATGAGTAAATGAAGCAAATGTTATTTCCCTTCTGCAGCGGGGCACTGGAGCCGTGGAAGTTGGAGCTAAGCAGAGACCCCCAGGCAGGGGCAGCTCTCCGTGATGTCCCCGTGGCTGTGGCAGTGCCAGGCTGGGTCCTGCTCCCGCTGCACAAGGATGAGGCTCCCGCAGAGCTGTCCCTGAGGCCTCCACACAGAAGATTTTCATTAAAACGGTTTGGACAAAGACGAGATTAGAGATTCTGGAAACCCCTCAGATCTGTGGTGCTGCACTTGCTGCCCTTTCTCTGATTGCTGGTCTTGGCTTGCCCCAAGGGTCCCTCACATTTTTTACTTCAGCAGTTTCTATCAGAACTTTCTGTTGGGCTGATGGGAAATGCCCCCCTATTCTGCCTCCAAATCCATTTCTTATCCTCTGATCCTAAACATTTCCCTTCTTCTTCCCTTCAGCAGGATGAAGCTCTGATTTTAGTATTTTTCATGGTGAATGGGGTGGGAGGGAACGGAGGCATTCCCAAGGAACGATCTGGAATTTGGGTCAATTCTTTTTAAAGCAGAAAGATGCCACTTTAATTCACACTCTGAATGGAACCAGGATCTTGCACATGGCCCAAAGTACAGCATAATTATGACTAAATGTAGTCCTTTTGCTCCAGTGAAAATTGTGGGTATTTCATTACACAGTGAATGTTTATCTAAATTCTCACAGTAAAAGACAGATCTCACTTGAGAACTGGAGACAGTCACTGGAGTAACACATTTCTCTAAAAGCTGCACATAAATAATAATCGAGCCAGAGCAAGCAGGCTGCCGTGGGACTGGGGATGTGTTACAGCATTTTGGCTACACAGCTTCACCCCTGTAGGGAATCAGACAGATTAAGAGCAAGTTTTAATGGATACAACCATTGTTTACAGTAACAAATGAAAAGAGAATGTGTTGGGATTTGGGTGTGCCAGTGTCCCCTGGCACCCAAAGGGTGGCCAGTGCCTGTGGGAAAACAGGCAAATGGGAGGAGTGATCTGTAATTCCCAGGGGGGTTGCACCTCTGAAAGGTCCAAGTGTAGCTTTTTTGATCAAAAATGAATGGTTTTAATGACTTCGATAAAAATTAAACTCCTATGGAGAAAGAAACAACAAGCTGTATTGTATAAGCAAGACTTTCTTTTTGAAAAATCTATTTCCCAATGTGTGAAATGCCTAAATTCTAAAAAAAAGATAATTAAGAAATATAATTAATACTTACAAGGGTTATAAAAGGCATTGAAGTAATTTAAATTTCAATCTCACAGTTCAGTAAATGCGCTCAAAAAGCTCGGATAGCTACAAAGGAAAAACTCTCGGATAAAAGGTGACAAGTTCATGGTAAGTATCATCATTAAACCCAAACGTGTCACAAATCAGCACAACAAGAAAACTCAAGTGCAAACTCAAGTGAAAGAGAAATAGCTTTCTGTAAATAGCTTAGTACAAGCTGTCACAACAGTTCCTCTATTTTAAAAATAATCTAAGAAATATGAAGATTCCAAGCAAACTTGGAACGGCTTATACGAAAACCAGTGTTTGCCTGCATGCCTGAAGTGGAGCACTGGGAGCACCATGTGATGCACGAGGATATTTCACAACTGGAGCAGCCTCACCCTTGCTAGCAGAGATCAGGGGAGGGCCAGAACTCTTGGGTCAGACTCATACCCTTGCCTAGAACTGTAATGTAGCCTTGTTGCTGAAAACCAATTCAAACCTAGAGATAAAAATGGCATTTTGTCAACCAAGAAAGACATTATGTCTAAGGAGTCAGGGAGAATCAAAAGAAAGACAAAACCATATATAGGATCATAAAAAGTCCTGAAAGCTCGAATTACACCAGATGCATATAAATTAGCAATGTGACTTAGATAAGACATTCTTTAATAAGGGAGATAACACTATTAGTGTAATTACTGACCGCCTGCTCCAGCACTGGGAAAGAATTAAATACATTACACTTCTGGATAAAGCCAAAGTAATTACGAATTTCCAGTTCTTTCCAACTTAAAGAACTGTCTAGTGACTCTCTCTAAATGGGTCTAATGCAGCAACTCCATTCTGGTATCAGTGCTGTTCTAAGCCCCAGTAATCAGTCAGCTCTTCTGGCTGCAAGGCAGAGTCAAGAAACTCCCAGTTTGCCAGTGCTGGATTGCCTTTTGCTCCTCCATTTCATAAGGTTCCTTCCCACTAACGCTCTATCTGCTGTCCAACACTCCTCATTCTCTGCAAACAAAGCCCAGCTCTGATGGCATAACATGATGGATTGGTGAACACTGTGAAGTGTTTCTCCAAAACAGGGCAGCGATATCTGAGTGGTTTGCACCTGGTCCGTTCTGGTTCAGCCTCTCAGTGCCCTGCATTAGAATAAGCCTGGAGTTAATCCCTTCTGTTGTTGCTGGGTTTAACACATGGCTTTCAATCTTTGTGAATGGTGTGAGTTCTAGATGTCTCTCAAGCTTTGAGTTCACGTGCAGTGGGGCCACAGTGGTTGCGTTTCCTTCTCTTCGTGACTTGTCACTGACAAAGTGCCCCTATTAGTGGTGACTTACAGCCTCTGCCACGCTTGGCAGATTTCCTGTTGCTCCATGTGTTATTTGTTATCAAAGAAAACTGCAAATTTTTCCAGGTGACAAAGCTTGTAGAGCAAATCTGTCTTCTCTGTGCTGGAGCCAAGGTACTTCTGTCCCCTGCCTTGTTCTGCCTTCAATGCAGTAATATTTTTGTGAAGGAACAGAGCAGCGCAGAGAAGGTGAAGGGATGCAGAGGTGGGGTGGGAACTGATTTGTGCTGGTGGAGCTCTCAGGAGCTCATCAGTTTGTACCTGCACCCAGCATCTGTTCCACCTGTCCCCCCAGCAGATCTCCCTCCTCTTCTGGAAGCCTGGAAAGAACCTTTCAAAGGTCTGTTTGAATTATGAGCAGCGTTTCCCAGACACCTTCCCGGCTGTGTGTCCTGCCTGGCATCCCCTGTGTGCTGAGCAGGAGTTCACAGCTCTTCTCCCAGCACATCAGCAAAGGTACCAGCAAATGGACAGTGGCTGGATCTTTATTCAATCCAGACAGCTTTGCTGCAGTTGTTTTTCCCTATCCACAGAGCCACATGCCTGGGAATCTTCCTTGCTGAGCAGATGCCACGCTGTCCAGAGAGTACAAAAGGAAGAGTTTCTGTCATGGAGAACTGCAATAAGCTCAGAGAAAACTGAGGAGACAGAGTGATACCCTCCAGAAATAAAGCTGGCAGAGAACATTACTGAAGCATCAAACCCCCCACAGTTCAAGAGTATGCAAACCTCGGAGGGGAAGGGCGCAGGAAAGTAACCTCAAATCCCTTCTTTTGGGTCAAGTGGCTGCAGACACTTGCACCAGTAACCCCTCTTTCTCTTGCCCTCACTGTCACCTCGTGGAAGCACTCAAAATGCTCTGGTTTGTACCTGTCTCTATGTGCTTCACACAGAAGATCATGAAAAACTGACAACTGATTGTTTTCATGCAGGGGAACACTGAGAATGTGTTCATTCCTCACTGCAACACAAACTCATCTGGGAAGGCTTTCAAAGCACAACCACACCTCCCGTGTTTGGAGCCATCTCCCACAACATGAACACTTATCAGCATTCAGGTTTCTGCTGGGCAGATCAAAGGGTTATCAATAGGCACGTCAAGAAGCCAAGGGTGCTTTAAAGACCTGGAACACCTTGAAGAAGTAGTAAAAAAGAATCAATTTAATTACTGGTTTATAGAGAATTAATAGAATATGCTTGAATAGGCAAGTGTAGTAGTTAAAAGATCATTTTGACAACTTATCAATATATTTATAATCATCTGCAGCCCTACTCTCAGGTATTACACGCTAAGAGAGGCTTTGATTTTGTCACTCAGTGACTGAGACATCTGGCACACTTCGTTTCCCTGACTCCATTTCTTCTGGGAAATTGTAAATCTTTTGACAGAAAGTGCTTGACAAAAGCTAACTATTACTTTATACAAGTACCCTTCGTTTCCACCGCTTTCTGAATAGAGTTTGGAAACTTTTCGTTCTTTAAACATAAATCAGATGCCTTCGGATTTTTCACACTGATTTATGGTATTATTTAATGAATTACAGGAGAAAACAAAAAAGAAGTTGGCTCAGAATATATTTTTACCACCAGCGACTAATGTTATTCACATAGAAATGCCAAAGAAATTAATTTAGTCAACCAAACCCTTGTTGTACCACGCAGATTAATCTTCCTGCTTTGGCAGTCAAGTAGAACCTGATTTTTTAAAACGAATCACCCAGAGTGCTCAGTTTACTGTTACCAACTGCATTATTTTTTTTATTGTTGATGGACCACTTGTGTTAGAAGTCCACTATAGTTTGCTTCAGATATTCTGGATTTTAATTCCAACATAATAGAGCAAACAACTACATTAGGACTTGAAAATAAGCAGCAGTGGAAGAAGTAGATGGGTCAATGTACAGCAATGGGTTGAGGAGAGTGGGGTGCAGAACCTGCTGTTATGTTACACTGGTTACAGTTTGTCATCAAACTGGACCAGAGCAACAAAACCCTCCCACTCACACTGGGACTGGGAAGAGCAGAGCACAGCCTCAGGTTTTGAGATGAGAAATGATTGAATGCACCTCTCTTTCCAAAGCCTCTGACAATGGGTGACACCGTCAGCACGTGTGGCCCATCCTGCAGCCCATCAGACCACTGCTCTGGTAAAAACACCAGTGGCACTCTCTGCAGCAAGGCCAAAACCTGAATTCCCCATTCCTCGTGTGCCAAACGGCCCCAGAGCCTTCACCACGAGCTTGGCACCCACAAGAACAGTGGAATATTTTTATCACAAAGGGCAATAAAGAACAAAGGCCGTAACCTTGGCAGATCCCAGCACAAGCGATGGTGCCCCATGGAGAACAGGAAACAGACTGGAGAGGATTTGGTTTAATCAGGATGTGAAGCCCTTTGTTTCTCATGCCATTAACCTTTGCACTTTTTATGGTGCAAAGCCTCTGGTGGCAAAAGCCTGTTATATTAATGTTTCATTAAATTTTATATTCCTTTATATAGCTGAAGTTACTAAATGCAATCCAGTTTAACATAAAGCATCTGACTAAAGAGTCTGTCTCCAATCAAATCTGTATTTACACTGTTGTCCTCCCACCTCATAAAATAAAAACTCCAAAGAGAGGAGAACTTTCCTTTTCCTCTCTTTAACAACATCCTGAACTTTAAAATAGCCAAGTGATCCTCCATTTCCTATATAATCACTGGCACTAAATGAATTTATGCTTATACATCCTGAACACAGATTCCTGCACTCATATTAAAATAAAGATTTTTTTGGTCTCTCATTTCCATCCTGCCATTTTTCATTTCCCATAATGAGTCCAAACAAAGGGCAACAGAGTTTCTGCCTGTATTCTCTTTATACATCTTTCCCTTCCTTGGGCTCCACATGCCTGACTGCAATTACAGAGCTCCTGCACATCCAGGTGCCTCTCCCTAATTTCTTGTTAAGGGTCCTCTTTTCCCCATCCCTGGGTAAGTCCAAGGGGATCACAGCTTCAGGAATTAACTCTGGTTCTAGACCAAAAAAAAGAGAATCGAGGCTTAATTTAAATGCATCATTCCCAGAATATATCCTCAAAGTTTGTCTCACCCAAACTTTTGACAGTAACACTTGCTCACAATTCTGCCTCCACTGCAGCCCCAGAAGTCTCCTGATTTGACAGCACTGCACAACTCTAATGCCCACTGACTGTAGAAACAGAGCATTGTGCTCACCAGCTGTTCAATCAGCCCTGTCAGGGTGTCTTGCCAAGGCAGGGACAGCAGAACCTTCCTGGAGCACCAGACAGGACACCCAGCTGAGGCCCCTCCACAAGGAATGCTCCCATCCATCTCCTGTCTGTCTGCTGCCTCTTGGGTTACAACCAGGTCCCTTTCTCTTTGAGGGGAAGGTCTAGGAAACCTGATGGACATTTAAATTCTGACATGAAGTCCTGGTGACAGGTAGGATTTGACATCATTGCCATGTCCCGTTGTTGGCCTTTCTCCTCCTATGGACTGAGGCACAGCTGTCCCTGCAGCAGGAACAGACCTGCCATCATCTTGGTTTGTGGAGCCAAAGAGGAGCCTGTCGGTGCAGCACTCAGCATCACAGTGCCTGGATCCATTTTCAGCTCCAGTTGTTGCTCACAGTATTTTTTTTAAAAAACCCAATCCTCTCCTGACACCAGCCTATCAAAGCAAGCAAACACAGCAGTGCAAGGCACGCGGGTTACAAAGCATTGTAACCTCTGCAAAAACCAGACTGGGAAGAGAAGGTGGCATTGTTTGAAATCCCTGTTTCATACCTCCCACTTCTCCAATCCCTTGATAGACTCTTCTATCTAAAGTGTGAACACTTCTGAAAAATTCTCAAGGCAGCAGGGGCTGGAGAAGCAATTATCCCTGTCCATGGCAGGGGGATTGGAGCTACGTGATCATTAAGGTCCCTCCCAATCCAAACCAGTCTGTGATTCTATCATCAGTAAACAGAACACTGTTATTTTCAGAGAAGCAAAATAAAAAAACATGGGCAAACCCTCCAAAACTGAGTTTTCTACTTGGGCCACAATAATTGGAAGGTACTGCCTCGTTCCATGGCTGAAAACCTCCCTTTGAGGGAAGCCAAGCAGCACAAAGGGGGCACATTTTAAATACAAATTCATTTTGTCACAGGGCACAGGTACATCCTACGTGAAGATGTGGTTGTTCTCATTCAGGACAAACAGAAACCTCGGCCCCACTGAGGATCCCAGGGAAGAGAGGAGAGCAGGTTCCACGTTGAGCGCTCATGGGATTGGGGATTTGGGAACAACTTCCCAGTTTGTTTCTGAGTTGGCTTGGGATCTTTTCTACATAAAACGCAACTATATTGAAATCTGGCACTCAGAAGATGACGTTTGGAAGAATCTCCACAATTCCAGCGTATTTTTAATATAATCCAAAAAGACAGCTTAAAATGAGCTCAGCACAGTACCTGCAGGGAAAAAAGGCACCTCAAAACAAAGCCAGGAACTGGCGCCGGTTCAGCTCTGCCTTGGCTCTGCACAGCAAGGGAGCAGCATGACCAGCTGCCAGCTCTCAGCAGAGAATGAAAGATGAAAAACTCCCAACTCCTCCTCATTACAGGCAGACTTTTGTCACCGCAGCAAAGTTCCCAAACTGCAAATCAAGTGTCACAGTGGCAGACACAAAAACCCAGGGACAATAGCTGCTAAAATCTAAGTCTCATTTGTTCCTCCCACAGTCAAGATGATTTTTGGCAAGTGGCTGGTGTTTACTACTGACTCCTATTTTCTGAAGCAGATGAGCAGCCCAAGACAGGAATTACAGTTTCAGAAGACTCAGGGAAGCAGGTGGAATATTTATAGCTTGTACCATCATTTCCAAGTGTCCCTGGCCCTTCTGATGTTAGCAGGACTGCAGAGCAGGTCAGAAAGGCTCTATGCCCTGTCTCCCCGTCATTCGGCCTCCTCTGGATATTCTCCTTTGTAACAGGAACCTTTTCTTCAATTTGCTCCTTAAGACTCAATGCCTAAAGAAGAACTCGAGTGTCTCATGGTAAACTTGTCTTATTAAAACTTCTACCGAAACTCCCATCTGAAGGCAGAACCACCTTTCTTTGTTATGCTGCTCCATTTGAAAGGATCCTGCCTGTCACCTGGATGCCACTGTCATGACCCTACACTCACTGATGCCTTTGGGATTGGATATTTTTGGTGTGAGTCTATCATTTTAAAAAAATTGACTTTTGCCTCAAGGTCCTGGTTGGTGCTGTTGGGAAGTGTCTCTTTTGCTCTTCCATGCTGTAAGGCTACATTGAAATGGGGATGGCAGGACAGCACCGCTGGTCTCTGGATTGATGTCCCAATTTAGATGCAGTCGTTTATCTAAAAAACCCAATACAAGACCACAACCCAGAAATGAGTTTTCACTGGTGTTGCTGCTGCACTTTGAGGTGCTCCCAGGCCCTGCTGGTCTTCGTTGCTCTTTGGCTGGTGCTGATTTCTCCCAGCAGAGTGGAAGGCAGACTCATGTGGGTGCTGAATATTCAGCCCAAGCAGCAGCCACGGTGGATGTGCTGGCAAATGCCAGCAGTGAGTATCTGCAGCCCAGGCATCCACTGCGTTCTGCCAGCTCCAGCGAATCCCCAGGCGAGTGCCAGCTGGGGAGTGATTAACAGCTGGGCAGATTTAGTGCCTTAAACCCTGGCAGCTGTCTGCTCACTGCATGTGAATCAGCAATTTTCATTAAGGAGGATTCACCCCGTCGGAATGGATTCCCCTCCCTCCCTCCCAGCGCTCTCTGTCTCAGCCGCTGCAGTGAGGGATTGTATTTAAATTCCTCCCGGCTCTTTATTTCCCAGTAAGCTGCTTGACGTGCAGGAGAGCAGCGCTGTAATTTTTTATGTTCTTGACATTCTCTGATAGGCTGCTATCAAGGCAGGCCATACATTTCTAAAGATACAGGGCTGGTTTGATCTCCTTCCAATGTTTATCATTAGGAAAGTGAGGTTAGGAAGAAACTTCCACAACTCTGACACATACCAAAAAATTAATCAAAACCAAAGCTCACAACATTTACACCCGAAATCAAAACATAGGAAATATAAGACCCCACAAAACTACGTTAAGGAAATGTCTGGATAAACATCTGCAAATGAGCATGGACAGGATGATGCTTTCATTTGAAACAGTTCAATCTGAATCAATGAAAACATTTCCATTGATTTCAGTGAGAAATTAATTAGAATGCCAGCAGCTTTGGACAGGACTACAGCTAACTGAGGCCAAGAGGTTGAGGTTGTATGCTGGCCCGTGTAGAATTATGTGTTACAAATACATAATTATTTTTATTATTACATGCATGTGAAATATAGATTATTATATATAATGATATAATCAATATCAGGGTGCAGATCAGAACAGGAAACCTACTTCCACCTCAGAAAAACTGTTTATTCTGTTCTGTTCACTCCTTCACAGAGGGCAGGAGAGTGTGGCTCTTTCATTTTCCAAATCTCAACTGTAAAAACAAATTCCGGGCTCTGGGTTCCAAAGCTCAGAAACACTCTGCTCTAAGAGCAGAAAGGTAAGAGCCATGAAAGGTTAATAATTGATAGGAAAAGTTTCAGTGCATGAGCTGTATTGATGCACATTGCACCTGATGGAAGGAGGCATCCAGAATCTTCTCACAGCCACTGGGTTTTTATGTGACAAGTGCAGACATTGCTGTTATGGAAATGTCAGTGACATGCTGTTAACTGCAACAAAATTAAAACGGGAAGGGAGTTTTCTGTCCAAGGCCAGGCTGGACGGGGCTTGGAGCAGCCTGGGACAGGGGAAGGTGTCCCTGCCCATGGCAGGGGTGGCACTGGGTGGGCTGTAAGGTCCCTCCCAGCCCAAACCAGTCTGGGACTCTGTGAGTGAGGGTGCTTCACTGAACAAAACCCCAGCTCTTTGAAGGCTCTGCCTGAGCTGTGTGGGCACAGTGGTAGGACAGGAGCAGAGGAACAATGCTCGTGGATTGCCAGTTCAGGAATTCCCTCACCGATTCCCAAAATAAATATGCTCTGTCTGAGAAACACCTTGATTTGTAGTCAACTACCCTCATCACTTTCCTTTCTAGCCATTTTTACTGAGATACTAATGAGAAAACTACATTTTATTTCATGCATTATAGATGTTTTAATGTTACTAAAATAAAACTCTCCACAAAAAAAAAAAAAATATTGCAAATGGGAAATACCAAATTATGAGTAAGTGTTCAGAGAACACTGTGGGGAAAAATAGATCTGGAGTTTCTGGCAGCTCAGAGTAAAGCATCTGATGGCAGACTGTGTTAAGAGGAGATTCATACACATGAAATAGGAAGCAATTATTCCATGTTTACTTTGTGGAGGTAGGGCGTCACTTGGGGTGCTACATCTCGGGTTTGGCTGTGGCAGAAAACATGCACTGCTTGGAATCTCAACCAGGGGAAAGTGCTTGGGTTATGCTGGGAGGGGAAAGAACACGAAAGTCAAGTTTTCCGAGCACTGCAGCAAAGACAATATTGATTGTTCTGCACGACAGTTTTACATAGTAGAAGAAAATACAAGGAGGATTCTAGGCCAGCCCCCTCCCCTCCAAAGCCAGAAAACCCACCTCTCTTCCCCACCTGTCTAACCATGGCGTAAGCAGAGCCAGGGATGCTCCAAGGTTCCAGGAAGTCTGGGACATCCATCACACACGCTGCTGCCTGGGAGTGCTCCAGCAAACGGGGAACCCAAGACGCTCCTTGTCCACAGCTTTTAAGAGTGAGCTTACATAAAGCATCTATCAAGAGCAGTCTAGCTTTACCTTACCCTCCTCTGCATGGCAAGCAGAACCAAATGATCATTCATGGTCTCTACAGTCCTAATTTTTATAGAATCATGGAATCATGAAGGTTGGAAGAGCTAAGATCATCAAGTCCAACCATTAACCCAGCAGTGCCAGCTCCAGATACAGTCCAACCCGGATTAACCAAAATGATGATTCTGGAACCCCTACCAGAAATTCACGGTGGACGAAAAGGAAGATAAATGCAAATCAAACGTCAAACAGGAAAAATAATGAAGGTTATATTACATTAATCCTAAATAAGTAGAGAAAAGGCCATTCAAAGGAGAACTTGATGTAGCAGCACTATGGAGATCAGAGAGTGCTGACACGTCCTTTGGCTTTAACATTCAGAAGAGGACACAAGTCCTCCCTCGCCTGTAATGAAAAGCTTTCTTATAAATAGAGCCCTCATGCAATAAACACCACCTGGTTCTTTTGCAGTGCTCTTCCCCAGGTCTGAAAGCATTCAGCAGAGTACACAAAGTCTCACTGAGGGTGCTGGCACTCTGTGGGCTGGGTATTGGCACTCCAGAGGCATCTGCACAGTCTGATCTTTCTCTAACCTTAAAGAGATTCAATATACTTATTAGCAGAATAATTCTAAAGTTCAAAGAACAACAAATACCAATTCATCCTCCTAGCTTTCTAAATACCTTATAATTAAGATTATTTGTTCCTCGCATGCTTACAGAGCAGCTCTGAGCAGTGATCAGGAAGAGGCAGGGGATACTTTCCCTGTAATATTCAGGGCTGATTAACACAGCACCAGGTTTTACTGGCACAGCAATAATGAGCATTCCTGACAGCGGGACTGTCACTGTGGGCTTGAGTGGCACGCAGGGAAATGTCCTCAGTGCAAATCACCTACCAGCAAGCTAAAGCAAGTTCTCCCCAAGGGCTTGTACCTTTGCCAGCAGAGCAAAATAAAAAAACCCCAAAGTTAAACTGGAGTTCAACACCCTGCAGGTGATGGTCACAAAGCAGTCACTTGTGTCCTGTCTTGCTAAGCCCAACTGGATGGGGGGCACCCAAGGAAACATCTTCCTCTAGATCCCACAAGGCTCTGCCTGCTGAACCAAAGCTCTCTCCAAACATTCAGATGCTGCCTGTGAATAAAGCTGGGTAACATCAGCTCTTCCCAAGGAGGATCCCAGCTGCCTTCCCTCCATAGCGGGGAACAGGATGGGCTCACCAGCTTCCTCTGCATCCCTGCCAGAGACTGGGTGGCAATTCCTACATCCACATGAATCCAGCTCTTCGGTTGCTGCGATGGCATTGTGCACCTCCCCAGTTTGCCAAATTCCACATACAATTATGCCATGCCTCCTAGAACAGAGGGCGTGGCCCGTAGCCCTACAGCCTAAGACTGACCTCTAAGAGTATTTCTGGAAATGGGATATTTAACTGTTTTGTGTCTCAAGGTCACAGCATTTAGTCTGCAACACTTTTCATCGACTGCTCCAGAATTTTATGTATTTTTTAAAATTTATTTTCTCTTCATATTATCATTTCTATGCAATGCTCTAAAACTTATTTTGTGAGATTCCATCCTGGAGGTTTTATCGCTGGCTTACAATGAACCAGACTTTTACCCTTCCTTTAAGGTTACTTTATCTGTGCATGTGTATTTACAACATCCACGTGGGAAGCAAATATTTTCTGTCAGGGTCCTTTTCAGCAGCTCTCCCCACTGCTGGAATTATTTCCAAGGTTAGCAGAGATAACAACTCACAATCTAACAATAACAACCCAGGCTAGAACTGCTGGCAGTGTCTGCAGGGCAAAGTCAGGCTTTAGAGCTCAGTTTTGCTCATGTGTTTGCACCATGTCCCCTGCTGCCTGCAGATTGCTCTGTGTGACACAGATTTATGTGTAAAGATGATAAGAAGTCTGCTGGGTCACACTGTGCCACACTGTGCCTGCACAGACACACACGTCTCTGCTGGGGATTTGTCAGCAAGAATCGCAGGAGCTCCAAGGATGTAATTTTTGTGTCACACTGGGTCAGATCCGGGTGTCCCACAGACACCCAGCTACCAGAGCTGGCATCCAAGCTGAGGGGTTCACATGGCCCAGCACAGAATCACCCAGCATCACACCCATGAAAGCAGCACAGGTGACACTGCTCTCTCTGAGAGGGACAGCTAAGCCAGCAGCTCTCCCTTTCCTTTTGGCAGATAGTCCAGGTGGGACATCAATAACCAGCCCTGAATAATGCAAACACGTTTGCCCTGTTCTGGAAAGAATTCTGCATTCTGCATCAGATTAACCTCCACAAGAGCTTTACCACAGGATAGCTAACGTGGGTTTGTTACCTGATAGGAAACACTGTCATTCTCGGCAGCAAAATCAGAGCCAAACTTCCTCCTCCTCCTCCTCCTTGCCACTGTCACCCTCATTGTGTTGGGAGAGCTGGGCACCTCCAGCATCAGCCTATGCCCTTAGCATGGGAACCAGACTGTACATACAGTGATCCTGGGCACTGAGTCCTAAACAGCAGTAAGGAGTTCACCTGCATCTTCTTTTTAAAATAAACTAAACTGGGGAAAACACTCCAATTACATCATCATTAGATTTATTACTAACATTAACCCTAGTCCAGCGCACACTGGGGATCCTTTTAAAGTCCTTCTCTTCCCTCTGGGCAGACACTTGATTCTGCAGACAAGGCTGCTGAAATCTGTACATCGTTACCATTCCAGGACTTATCTATGGGGTTTTTTTTACTGCTCTAGTGTTGTCCTTTCATCCAAATGGGGAAAAAAATGCACAGACAAAACACAAACTCCACCCCCTCCTCCTCCCCAGCTCACTGCAGCAGTGAAACGATGTTAGGTCAGAGAGCTGTTATGTAAGCGGTGCTTGTTGTGATTTTCTGGGCCGTGCCGTGGCCTGCAGTGATCTCCATCTGGAAGGCAGCTCCTGCTGCCCCTGTCCCTGTGTGCCGGCACGCTCACAGACCTGAGCACCGCGGTGCGAACAGAAACCGCACCCCGGGAGGGAACGCTCCCACCCAGGACCAGCACTGCAATCCCCCTTCTGGATTCCATCCACGGAGAAACAGCCCTTGGCAGGGAGCTCTTCACTCTGCTCAACTCACAGAATCCCCACTGGTTTGGGCTGGGAGGGGCCGTAAAGCTCATCCCGTTCCATCCCATCTCCACTGCCCAGGAATTTCCTGCAGACCCCAGTGCAGGTCAATGCCAGCCTGAAGAACCTGCCCACCACCCCACAACCGAGCAATGCCGCTTTTCACTGCTCACAGCGAGAATGAAATCAGAAAAACGGCCATTTCGATAAATTATTTTACTGGCAACAGGAGAAATACTCTGTTTTCAATGATGACTTCAGTGCTAGCTACACACTAAGCTCTGTGTAGCTCTGCTCCTCTCATTAATTAACTATATTGCTTTATTCTTGTCTAATTATAATTGCCTACATTTTTAAAAATAATAATAATAAAATTTTGTCCTGCTTTTTCCCTCTAGTCCACCAGATAGCAATTTTCTGCTGGATTAAACATCTCAATATCCTTCAGGAATATGTACACATCAACTAATTATTAGAAAAAAAGATTTGTTGTTTGGGTTTTAAACATAGCAGGAGGCTTTTGAATTACAGACTAAAATTTTAGGCAATTAAATAATTTTTTATAGATCTCCTTCTCTTCCCCAAGCCCTGATCTAGAATATAACAGCAGTATGCTGGAAAGTTTATGCATTTGAGCAGAAAAACTTTAAATGGAACTAATTAACTAGGCATAATTTTAGATACATATTTAAGTTCTTGGATGAATCAGGCACAACATTTTTGGTTTCTAAATCTAAATAAATGGGGAAGAAGCCAGCAGAAAGTAAACACATATACCAGTTTATCCCAGATAACAAGTTTTGATGCTTAAATGGCTCAATACTTAAATATCATTGTGAAAGGCTGTCAAACATCAGATTCAGAAACATATTTTCACTTGAAATACATAATGCTGCTGCTGCAGTGTGCCCAGTGGAATCAGATTCCCACTTCCATGGGTAATGAACTGTACTGTATTAACAGTAAAACACTTGCAAATGTAATACAAATAAGAACAGATAAAACACCAACTTCCACATGGAACTCCAGAGGAGCGGCTTCAGGAGCAGCAGCGCTGGAGTTCTGGCACTGCCCTGCCCTGCCTGGCTGAGCTGCAGCAAATGAAACACCCCCGGACCTGCCAGGGCCTCAGCAGGGCTGTGCTGGTGTGGGGCAGGGCACCCTGTCAGAACCCAGCAGGTTTCTCCTCTTCCTGAGCCCTGCATTGCTCTTCTCCTGCACAACTCCTCATGGGGAAAGGGGAATTTTGCCTGACTCCTGGAAGTGTACCCAAGTGTTCAGATGGGCTAGAAAGCAGAACTAGTAGTACTGTTATTATATTAAAGTTTAAAAGTGGTTTATTGACCATTGACTGAGAACAAGTTTCCTCAATGGCTTTAGCCTCTCAACATTGCAGGTGAATTATTTTCCATGGAAAGCCAGCAGAGTACCCCAGGGATGTGACAAGAGCTGCATCCCAGCTGCATCCCTGTGCGACTCCCACCCCCAGCAGCATTTTCCATTTGCACTCCTTCTCTGCGGTGTGATCGTGTCACAGACCCGGCACTGAACCCTGCTCAAACACAGGTTCTATTTTCAGCTCTGCCACGGCTCTGACAGGGGCCTTGGACAAATCATCTCTCTGTGTGCTGCAACCTTCCCAAAGATGAGATAAGGATAATAATTCTGATTTATATCACACATGGATTCTCAACAATAGAGTTCAAAATACTTTACTGTTCTATATCAAGCACTGAAATAGTGCTGTGGGCTCCAAAACAACCTCTCCTTCCCTCCTTTCTTCTACTTTCTGCTCCACGCAAAAATCCAAACAAGCAGGTCCTCAGCTGATAAGTTTTATAGGTTTTAATATTTCATAAAATGTAACTTACAGAATATGAAAATGTTAATGTTTACTTTATGGGGAGGGCAAATTATGGTATAAAACAGCTGGGAGATGATGGTCCGTAAAGTAAAACACAGTGAAAAAGGAGGGAGAAGGAGCCAGTTCCAGGAGGCATCATGAGTTGAATCGAATTGTTTTTCTTGGGGATACGTTTCTGCAAACCTACTCAAATGCAGTACTGCAAGATAAACTGTGATACGAGCTTGGCAAGCCAAGTGAAAGGATATCAGGAGCAAACAAAACCTGCTTTAATGCCTAAGACAAGGCTGTTAGCTCTCTTTGGACACTTGTGAAATGAATTCTCATGGTTTCATGTTTAAATTTCCATTAAATTAAAAATTAGAAGCTATTTATGAACTTTGAATGAATGCTTCTGCATTTTTACCAGTGACCAGGATCCAAGGCACATGCAAATTCCACAGCTGCAGGCAATCAAGGCACCACCATGCCAGCAGCAAACTTGTCTTCTTGCACATGTAAATCCATATAATGACACTGAGTCACCAAATGTACCCACACACATTTGCACAGTCACACTAATCAAGATATGCTGATTAAAAAAAAAAAAAAAGACTGAGAATTTGTATATGAGCAGTTGTAGAGCCACAAAACTCCAGGCTGCAGGCTCTGAGGGAGGGCACTCTCCTCCTCTTGGAGCCACGAGTCCAACAGCTGCTCTAGAGATGGAGCTTCCCACAAATCCATCACTAGAAGGCAAGTACAGGTTTCTACACGGGCTTTGTTAGCTTGGGAGTGCAACACTTGAATTCCTGCTGCTAAAGTTTTCAATTAGCAAGTGGAATTGTGGAATCATGGAATCCCAGAATGGTTTGGGTTGGAAGAGACCTCAAAGTTCATCCTGTTCCTTGGGCAGGGACACCTTCCCCTAGATCAGGTGGCTCCAAGCCCTGCCCAGCCTGGCTGTGGACAGCAGTAGTGACTGAGCAAAAAAGAGCTTATCTGAGAGTGCAGACATTAAACCAATGGAAAGTCTGCTCAATTAGAAGCCTGAACAACAGGCTAATCAAGATGATAAACAAATTCATATAAATAGATCATTTAGTCACTCACAAGAGGTACAAGTACACCAATATCTCTGTGTATCTGAAATATTCAAAGAACAGTGACTTAGCAATTACCTGTTCTCAGAGACAACATTCCTAAAGCTCACTGGCATTGAGAATATTTTAAGTTACTAGTCTTTATTGCTTGAATTCAGCTGCATAATGTGCTGTGGTTTTGAGCAGCTGCAGGTGCTGGGGAAAAATATTCACTTTAAATATTTTATTTATCTGGAATGAAACAACCTAAAAAATTAATAACAGCCTTAGCACAGCCCTATCTGTTCACGCAGATGGAATGAGAGACATTTATAATGATAAGAGAACTCCTGAAGCACAGCTGAACACGCAGTGCTTGAGACTCGGTGTCTAAGAACTTCATGGTCAGATTCCAGCAGCAAAACAAACTGGCTCACACAAAGATTCACCATTTAACCTGAGAGAGAGATGATGCAGAATTTAAGACAACTTCCAATTTTTAAGTTAGATTACTCACAGGAAACTTCCTCTTCCTCTTTGCTGTCTTCTTCCAGAGCTTTATTCCACACGTGCAGGCTCTCACGAAACTGGGAAATGAAGATATTATTTCCTTTGCCAGTCTCACTGTGTTATGCAAACCTACTGATGGAGTGGAAGTTGTCTTCTGCTTCTCTGTGTCTCATTTTCATGCATTGCCCAACGCCTTCAGTGCTGTGCTTCTGGGGCTTCTTCTCAGAAGCTGCGAATTTATTTCACTTTCAGAGATTTTTGCCTTCTTACGTACTTTTACCTAAATGAGAGTTCTTTAGGAACTCGCTTTAGGAGACTCTTTCTTTCCTCTCTCCTCAAAGGTTAGTTCCAACTATTTCTAAATTTTGGCTTGTTAGTCTTAGCTGGAACTGTTCCAATCCTTCACAAGCCTAAAAGTCTTCACATAGTGAGCCTAAGAGGCAAAAAGCTTTGCTTTCTCTTGCAGAATTTAATTTGGAAAAACGTGAACTGTACAACTAGATATTCATGTTTTATAGAATCATAGAACCAGAGAAGAGTTTGGGTTAGAAAGGGCCTTTAAAGGTCATCTAATCCAAATCCCTGCCATATAGCACATAATATATAATAATGCAATACAATAGAATGGCTTGTATCATGTAACGGTTGGCCAAATCATATGAAGAAACATTTTTGTGAGTGCTCTACCAATTAAAAAACCCCAAAGTTGACACTAATAATTTTAAAAGACTTTCTGTGAAAACACAGCAGGTATGTGGTTAAGACATGGAGTCAAGGTACTCCCTATGGGGTTACCAGCTTCCTGGAATGAGGGGTGATGCTGGTGGACACTGGGATCACCACAAAGCTCGTCCCAGTGGGACACAGTTGCCTGATTCCAAGCACAGGATTCCAAGGATGTTTCATTTAGACAAGTAACATTAATAGCTTGCTTTCTGCTGCTGACTCCCTTTTCTAAAACCACGACTGCCTCAAGACCTGGTTTTACTGCTGACATTGTTTCATTAGAAGAAAGGCTTCACCTTGAAGATTATTTGGCAAGAAGAATGGGAAAATAAATATTTAAGGTCCTATTCAACAGTGGGTTCTATATATAAAGTGGTTTATTTTGTTGCTGAAACCAAAGAGATTTTATTCACGATAGCAATCGCTAATCATAACAGCAGGATGCTATTTGAAGATAAGCCCACATGCAAAAGCCAGAATGAGCTGTGACACATTTACAATAGCAGTCACAAAAGGCACTCTGCTCTGTAATTCCGCCTGCTTTGTTGTAGAGCACATCCAATGACTTTTAAAATGACATTTGACAGATTTCATGAAAATATGTGTTCATCCCACTACACAGTCCGGCTCTATCAAAATAGCTGCACTTACACCTCCTGGGCAAATCAACCAAAGCACAGGGAAAGCTTCCTTTGGCAAAATGTTCAACTCCTTTACTGGGGCCTCAATGACAAGGTGTAGTCGTTGAATAAGGCTGCAGAGATATTTGAATAAGTCTGAAGGACGTGAAGCCATCATTGCTGGGCTGTAAGAGTGTTATTACCCAAATTAAGTGCTATTTGCCAGAAAGCCCTGAATTTCCAGGGTTGGGAAGCAGGTGCTCCTGTATCATTAGATCAGCTCACCTGCCAAGGCAGAGGGAAGAGCGCTGCTGGCAGGTGCATTAGGAGCGAGGCCCAGGGGATGGGGATTTGTGTACACAAAGATGCTGAGTTCAGGCAGGAGGCCAGACACAGGTATAACAGATACAAAAATCCTGCACGGTTTGGAAGGAAAATAGCTCACTCTAAGGGTTTCCTGAAATAACAGATTGGGGCAGGCACTGATCTCTGCTCTCTGACCAGGGACGGGACCTGAGGGAACGGCTGGAGCTGGGCCAGAGGAGGCTCAGGCTGGAGATCAGGGAAAGGTTCTTCCCCCAGAGGGTGCTGGGCACTGCCCAGGCTCCCCAGGGAATGGGCACGGCCCCGAGGCTGCCAGAGCTCCAGGAGCGTTTGGGCAGCGCTGCCAGGGATGCCCAGGGTGGGGTTGTTGGGGTGTCTGTGCAGGGCCAGGGATTGGAGTGGATGGTCCCTGTGGGTCCCTTCCCACCTAGGATATTCTGGGATTCTGTGAATATAATTTTTATCTAAGTCGTGTATCTAAGGTTCACCGACATCAAACATTCCACAGTTAAACTCAAACCTGTGGCTCAGTGTAATTCCCAGATGCACAAACACGCTGCCTTTCCCTGCCCTCCTCCATTTAGGAGGGAAACTTCACTGTCCAGTGCTTTCTACACCACCAGCTTCTGTGATTCACTGCTGGAACAGGATTCCCCTCGGGAAACACTACTTTGAAAACACCTGATGTATTTCCACCCTGCTTTTACTGTGTGTCATGGAACAATAGTTTCTCTTATGTCAATCCTACTACTTGATAAGTCACTGCATTGAAGGTATATTTACACTTGTACCCAGCTCTCCCAGCCCTGCAGGCTGGGTCAGTCACCTGGGTCAAGGACACAAAGCACTTCAGACCTTTCCTAAACAGCAGCTGAACGAGTCAGGATAAAAGGGGAGACTATTATGAAGCAGAGGGAGTGATTTATGCCATCACTGCTGAGAATGGGAAGCTGTGATTTGCTAAGTCAGATCATGGAGTGAGCACTAACACGGTTCTCTGACCTTACAACTCAGCACTGCTTTTTAGCTCACTCATAATTCTGGCATTACGCACTGTCACCGTGACCCTAAATCTAAAAATCAGACAGAAGTGTGAGCTGTGCTTTTAGAAGCACATTCAGTAAAGCTGGAACTAAAATGCAATTGCGGTATCGTGTTTTATGCCTAAACTACATTCTGCTCTCCCAGCACCCCCAAGATAGCTCTGGGCAAATTGTTCATAAGTTAATGAAATAATTCGAGAGTGGTAGCAACTACTATCTACTTCTTCAATCACCTCAATTCATCGATCTCTTCCTGCTGAAGGAGGTGGAATCTCATACCAGAGATGCAAAAAAAAATCACACAAAAGTCACATTTTTTGCCGTAGGGGAGGAGTATGGAAACTACAGCAATGGTGATGATAATCCATGTAACACAGATTCTTAGAGCCCCAGTGTGTCAGTGATGCTCTATGAAAGCAGCATGCCCAGAAATAAGGAGTCAGGCACCAAAAAAACCCAGTAACACCAACAAAACCCCCACAAAACCCTCTAGCTGACCTTTAAACATCTCCAGTAGACCAATATTTCTACAACGCTATCAAAATAATCCTTCAGTTCAGCTGCTTATTTGGAATCCACTTCTGGCATTCCAAGGAGGATGTTTAGCCTTCAATGTTTGGGTACTTGCTGAAAATACTTCATTGTTTGGCAATTTTATTAATTTTCCTCCCATGCGAGAAACAGCTGGCAGAGAGAATGCACCAGCTGGGGTCAGATGCTCAGGACAACAGAGTTCTTTTTTCTTCACAAGAGATACTTAATTGTGCTGGAATCAAAGGCTATTTATTTCTATTGGCCAGTCTTAACCCAGCACGAAATGAAATATTAATCCAGCAAATGAACAAACCCCCAAATATCCACCAGGACATGGCCACAGCTTCAAGTCCAAAGATGAGTAGCGAGGCATGAGGAAAGAAAGTTTGAAAAGATAAACGTGCACAGGAACAGTGACAAAGTACTGAGGCCAAATCAGCTTCAGTGGCTGTGTTTGGTGACCTGACCAAACTGTGTGTGGCAGGAGAGTTCAGGAGCTGGTAACACTGAAACTCCAGGCTTCTTAATATTCTTCTAATGAGAGGTTGGACCCAGCTTCCACTAAAGACAGGCTAATTGGCTTTTATAGAAAAAGATAATTGAAAACAGTCTTTTCCTTTATTTTTACCAAAAGAAGAAAAGACAATAGAAAAGCACTTCTAGTGAGTTAGCATTTCAAATAAGCTTAGCCTGTTTGATGGCCTGCTGCCTTATTAGCAACATTTTGGGAGACGTGGTTTCTTTGTTATCCTAATACATTTTGAAAAATAACTCTTTTGGTGCCTCTTCTATTTATGACTCACTCATAATAACACAAGTGACTCATGCTGTCAAATTACAAGCTATTACTTTAGAAAATAATTTTTTTCCCCTTCCTTTTGGGTAAAATATGACAGTTTTCACTATTTTGTCACTAAGGGCAGCTTCTTACTACTTAAGAGATTCTCAGAACCTTATTTTCTAAGTAAAGCATATGCCACAAAAGACAAAAGCATCTCCCACCTCTTGTCTCTCTCACAGATGAATACATGTGAAACAGAACAATTGTTTAAAACTAGTTCCAGAACTTCCGAGCTTGTTGATCAGTAAACTGCATTTCAGTCACCAGATTTCATCTAGGCAATACTGCTTTTGTTTGATTTAAAGGTGGTCACCGTAAGCCATTAGCACATGCTGGCCTAAAATTATTTGCTAGGGATACCCTTGGCACAGGCAGCCTCAAGTTCTCCATTGCAGGGATTTCTGGTCTGACTCTTATGTGGTGCTTTCCCATCCAAAGCGTGAAAGGATGTCCCTAGGTGGGAATTAGCTGGGAAGGGAATATTTCCTGGGTCACAGAACACTGTGAAGCTGCTTGTTTCCCTGAGAGCTTAGACAGTCCCTCCAGCCACCTCCTTTCCACACGCACACACTCTGACTCAGTGTAGCCCTCATTTTTTATCCTGATGAAAGCAGAACCTTCCACACAGAAGAATGTCTAACTAATTCCTGCACTCCTGTCCATTCTGCAGTGCCTCCCCATTCCGCAGCTCTGCCCAGGGACTGCAGCAGTCCTGAAGGGCCAGGCCCTGAAAGCCCAGCTGAGTCACTTTCGTGTGAGGAAGCTGTTGCATCCTGATGATTTCCTCTAATTGCTCTCCCAGATGAGGCCCAGCGTTGCCTGGCTTGTGTCTATTCAACTGCAGTGTGCAGATCATCAGTGGAGCAACCTTTTATTCAATGCTGTTTTCCCCTGCCCGTCTCCCTTTGCCACCTTCCCTCCTCCCCAGTGGGTCACTGGAGCACATCCTCCCTCATTACCTGTTGTTAGGAGGGATTAAAGTTGCAAGAGAAAGCTTCTCTGGGAGCTCTTTCTTATCCATCCTTGTCCTTGTCTATAAGATCCATGATGGCAAGATCCAGAGGATGCCTACACGTGGACTCCCTAGCGCTAGGAAAGAGCATTTCTAACTGAGGTTAATATTTCCTGTTCCTAGGAGATTCTGCCTCTGTCCATATTCCTCACAAATACCATTCCCTGGGGGAGGCACGGCTCTTCTGAGGGCAGAAAAAACACAGGTCAGTGTCATCTTTATTCTCTGATCTTCAGAAATGCAGCTGGAGCCATCCTGCTCCTTCCTGGGCACCGTGGAACGATGGATCCCAGCAGGACCCTGTGCCCTGTGTGTTCCGGGCATTGGCAGCTGACCCTACACTGCCTTCCAGACACGGACCAGGGGCTTCAGAAAGGAAATGCACTGCTCCTTGGCTCAAGCACCTTCCACGCCGGGACATTCCTTTGGAAAGTGCTGCAGTTCAGGGATGAATCACTGAGCTCCAGGTCTAGGCCACACGCTGCCTTTTCTCATGTGGACTCTCTGCCAAAAGCAACATTCAGAGAACTGTTCTTCCTGCCAGACCCACCATAATCCAGGTTTTAAAGCCTTTTCTTCTTTAATCCCATCAAACTTATTCCTTCTGGCCTACTCTTATGTTCATAGAGAATAAATGTCTTCATTTGATTGCTCATTACATTTCCTCTCAGTGTGTTTTAATGCTTTTAGCTTCTCTTTTTCTCCCATTCCTAGGTCAAAAATCAGCCTTGATGGAAACAGAAATAACTCAGAACTCTCAGGCCTTTCTTCGGGATGATAACAAGATATTTGGTGTAGGGGAAGCAGCCACTTCCTTGAGGCTTGCCATGGAAAGGCAAGCAGCAGAAGTAAACCAGCCTCTCTCCCATTTGATATCAAAGTTTGTTATCAAAGGGTTCTTAATACAGAGCTACATACAGGTACCATGCAACTGCTGCACCCACTGCAACACCTGCATGGGTGCAGTCTATATTTAGAAATAAAGCCAGGTCACATCAACACACTCAAGGACGTTTTCCCTGTCTGCACTGGAAGATTCCTGTCAGCAATGAGAATGACTCCTACAAGTGGCAGAGTTGTGACACAAAAGGTGAATGTTTGTCACTACAGCTTCACATTTCCTCGTATTTGCTCTGTAAGAAACCAATCTCTTATGGGGAATGGAATTAAAAAATGAACAAAAGGTCACAAAAGAAACCCTGACACATCCATAAGCACAACAGCTTGAAATAAATTTATTTATGCTAAATGCAGAAGTAAGGCCTGAGATAAAGCTCTGAACCGAGCAGAATGGGAACAGCACTTTAAAACATAACATGGCAAGTAAGAAGTGAGAACTGGGAAAAATGAATGACTGGGTGAATTATAAACATGTACACAACGTCTGCTCCGTGGAAAACAGCAACTGCAGCTCCCAATCTGTTTAGTGATCACGGCAAAGCGGAGCCCCAGCACGGAAAGGGAGGCAGCACACAGAGCAGAGCGACACGAGGCTGTGCTGAGGGGGGACGAGGGTATAAATTGCAGGAAATTGTTTATTAACGCCCAAAGCTTTGGAGCAGGCCACCTGCAGAGGTAAACACAGCACCTGGGATAAAAATAGCTCTGGAGATGGAAAGGACAAGTGGCATGAGGGAAGGTATGGAAAACGGCTTACTCGTGGTACATCTACAGCTCAGTGCAATGGTGATAAATGTGAATCAAGGAGAAAAATTCGTTTCCCATTCTTGTTTTAATTTTGCGAGCTTCAAGAGAAGGTCCTGGGAAACAGAGTGCCTAATTTACACAAAGAAGTTGTCTCATTGAAGTTAACAGATGAAAAGTGAACCCAGCTTTGTTCAAACTAAAAATAAAACAGAGGGTTTTGGATTTTGCTGATAACACAAATAAAAAATGGAATATTTAACATCATCCAAAGACCTTATGTCAGATAGTCATCACTTGCTAAATGTTTTTATTCTCAGCTTAGAGATTGATGCATTTCCTATGAGAGCGGAGGGGCTGTGTTGTGGAGAAGACAGGCTGGAGTTTAAGGCCAGCTATAACCTTAAACTGGAAACTGATCCAAGGAAGAAACAGCTGAAAAGCAATGGTTTTAATCAAATCACCAATACAGAATCATAAAGCTAAATACATGAACAATACCTCCAGTTGCCTTACCAGAAAAAAACCCAAAAAAACCAAAAAAACATTTTAAAAAAGAGGAATTAATTGTAGAACACATACCTTGCCCGTTAACCAAACACTATCTCCAGGGCTTCTCCAAGGAGAGCTCCTACATCAGGGAAGTCGCTGCCATTCCCGGGACTGTGAGACACAGCCTAACACAGGTGCAGGCAGCACACCCCAGCTGTGTCTGTAACTGGGGACACTGGAATGGGGAAACTCCCCAAGCTCCTCGGGGGACGCTCATTAGTGATCACAGCTGAGCCTTTTAAATGACTCCTCATTCCCGTTTGCCACACTCCGGGTCTGATAGATTAAAAAAAACCCCCGAATGTTCACAGTAAGACATTTTTGGGTTTCCCCGTCCTGTACTAGAACGTTTTAATGAGAAATGAGAAGACAGGAGGAGGCGGGGGAAGGCTCTGTGCAGCCCACGCTGTTCGGCCCCGGCCGAGCCGCTGCCCCGGGCTCGGCGGCCGCCTCCCCTCAGCGGCTCTGAGGGCGCTGCCCCGAACAGCGGCGATTCCCAGCACACGGCTGTTCTATGGCAGAACGCACACTCGTGCAGAGATAAAGCACATCACAGATAAAGTCTGCACTGTGTTAGAAACCGCAGCGGTGACTGTTCCACGAGCTGAGGCGAAGCGGCGCAGCTCTGAGGGAGAGCTCAGCGCCCGCCCTCTGCAGCGGGAGCGGCCGTGCCGAGCCAGCGCCTCGGCGCCGGGGTTCGCTTCCAGTTCCTGAGGGAAAAACTTCTTGCGAGGGCGGTCTGTGCCCGAGTGTCGCAGCTCCGGAGGGGGAGCCTCTGCCCCGAGCAGATCCCGCAGTGCTCGACACGGGCACTTCCAGGAACGCGGGATCTGCCCCGCAGCCCTCCGGGCCGGGAGCTCGGGGACAGCAAAGCCCGGGCTGCGGGGACAGCCCAGGGCATTGGCTCGGTGATTTCACTACTCACTAATTGGGTTGGCTTGTTTTTGTTTTTGAAACAAAACCTCTCGTCCCTGGAGCAGCACGATGTGATGAACCTGCTGTTGCTGGCACACACCAAATCCTGCTCCTGCTAAGGAGCCCAAGCTCCTGCTGCATGGGAAGGGGCCGGGGTTTGGGTGTGAGCTGGCACTGTTTGGGTACCTGAGAAACTCAGAAAGACATCTCAACTCACATAAGACCTGGACCTTGGAACAGACACATTCCCAGCAGCTCTTCTGCCTCTCAGGGGAGCAAACACTCAGGAACAAGCAGTAAGTGAACAGGGAGAAAATTCAGCATTAAAATTCAAAACTCCCAAATCTCACTTTATTCTATTACAAAAAAAAAAAAAAAAAATCTTTGCACCGGCAGCAACCTGCTCATAAAAATTTATATCCCCAAACCCCCTCGGCCCCAGGAATGACCCCAGAGATCAGATGCGCTCCTCAAGGCAGAAGCCTGGCTGTTGCTTGCAGGATGTTGGCTCTTGAGTCATACCAGCTCCCTACTTCAGACTTTTTTTTTCTCTTGCCAGGAGACTGCAACTACTTGCCTAAAGAAATGAAATAAACAGCGAGCATGTGCCAAAGTACTCCCACCACTTGGAGCAGTTTGCTTTTCAGAACATTCAGTGCCAGACTGCCGCATGGGAAAGAGAAGCAACAGGAGAGTAAAATCTCTCTTTTAAGCATTTCTGAAGTGCTTATCGCAGTAGCACTGAGATATACTCATAAGCCCTTTGGTTTCTTCCTGAATGGAAGTGGGAAAAGATCACATCTTTCCTTAAAAACCTAAATGAACAAAATGGGAAGTTTGAAGAAACCTGGAAAATTAAGAGCTGTTTCTACAGCCATCTCTGATTTCAGAAGGAATTGAAGATGCTTAGTGAAAACTGGGAGGAATCCCTGACAACAAATACTAGTTGGAAAAATTGTCAAAGTATTTAAAAACATTGTATTGTCAACAAAAGTGAAAATTAAGATTGGAAAATCGTGATTGCAAACACCGAGGAGCTGTAGGAAGTGAAGTTCAAATGACAGCCCAGTGCTAAACTCTGAACCACAAGAAAATTCATCAACAGCAAAATAAAGGAATCTTAAAAAGCTTTATTAAATAATACAGATTGAAATAATATAGTCCAGTGCTAGATTCTGAACAGCCAAACCACAAGAAAATTCATCAATGGCAAAATAAAGGGATCTTAAAAAGCTTTAATACAGGTTCAAATGATTATCTACATCCAAACTGACCATTTTAAATAGTACTAGCACTTAAGGCACAGTTTCTCCAAAACTAGCCAGTAAGTTAAACATGACTCAATACAATTACATGTAACAATCCTTTTATTGAAACACTGTGTGAAACCAAAACTCTATGCCATGCATTGGGTCTGCATTCCACTCGTCGATTCGCCTGCATAGTTCTGCACACAAAGTATTTTGCATGAAGTATTTTGTTATTTCACTTTCCTTATGGTCCTTAGGAGAGTTCAGACAGCCAGAGTATTATTCACAGTTAAAACTGGGACCCTTTTTATATGTAAACAAAACCCTTATCTGATAGCTGCAAAACCCTGCATACAAATAAAAAGTGACTGGGATGTGATTGTATCCTCAAAATAAAGGATTCCTACCAGAAGGCACAGGCTTTCACATTCCCAGTTCAGAAAAGTGCTTACAGTACCAAGGAATACTGCAGTTGTACCCAAAGGAAGCCACACTACGTTTTGGGTTTCTTTTTTTATATTTGTTGTTGTAAAAAACCTCCAAATGATTCACAGTTGTTCCAGCATTCCTCATGCTCAAACCAGCATGTTGTGCTGATGAATCCCAGTGTAAGGCTAAACATAAGAACACTTATCAGTGCAATACATTCCTGAGATTTTGGAACGCAAAATAAAAACTAGTTCTTTGAAATATACAATCCTTCAAATTTTTGGCTCATATTTCACCTGTTTCTCTAATTTCCCTTTTTTTAAAAAGTTCATTAAAAAGAAATCTAATTTTTACAAAAAAGTAAATAAAAAATTGTTATCACTAACTCAGCTCTAACTTCTAGTTGCTTGAAGAGTGCAAGAAAGCCAAATTCGCATAAACACTGCTTTTTGTGCAGGCAGCAAAAAAACAACAGATAAAACAAGTTCTTGAGAATTGAAGCACTGACATAAAAAAATAAACTCAAAGAGCCCTAAATATTAAAAAAAAAATAAATAAATTAATGACCTAGTTCTATTCCAGAGCAAACTTGAATTACATCACAACTGCTGAAGTTGCTGAACTTGCTAAGGCACTGAGTTGTTTCGTTTTTATTTGCCAGCACGAGGAGGAGTCCTGCTGCCTCTACCGAGAGGCGTAGCCCGTGCTCCAGAGCGTGGCCGAGGGGCTCGTCTGCCCACTGGAGGACTGGGAGCTGAAGGAATGTGCAGGTGACACAATGGAGCCTAACAAGGGAAGGAGAAAACAACCATCAGGATCAGGAAGGGCAGGAGAAGGAAGAAACGAGTAACTGCTGCTGATCATCTGCGGAACACTGCCAGCGAATCTAATGACCCACTCGAAGTGAAACCATCCCTTTAGCTTATTGCCTCTTGAAAAGGTACCTTACAAGTATCAGAAGTTTGTAGATCTTCCTGTTCAGGGCTTTTTAAGTCTGAGGGGGGCACAATACAGTTCCCCTCAGCAAGTGACATTCACTTGGATTTGCCTTATTTTATCTGAAGCATCAGGCACGTGTGTTTACAACCAGGCCTGCAGCTCACCGTCACTTAAACACATCTGTAAGAATGTGAATTATTTTTCATAGCCAGCCTTGATTACAGACCTTCCTACATCCAATTCCAGTGCAATGGCCAGACTAATCAATTAATTCACTTCTAACTGGGTGACAGCTGCTTACTGTTAGGGGTGTGCTGAAGACTTGTCCTTGGGTGAAATACTGGCTGATTGTGCTGTCCATTCGGAGAGAAAAACGCATGGTAGGCTGCAAGACAGTTGAAAAACAAACCAAAATCATTTCCACGTGGCAATTACTCCTTCTTAACTTAGAGCTAACACATTGTAAGAAGCCATGGAAAAAAAATACTCGTGCAATCTTTCCTTCTCTTACCTATGATCATAACAGCTGTCCCTGCTAAGAGTGCAAAAAGTGTGAAGATCATCACCTGGTAAGACTCAACAAACTGCTGGAAGAGAGTGGCTTCATCTGCAGAATTAAGAGGAGGCAATATTGAGTTAAAAAGAGCATCTTCAATCTGCTTTAAGAGTTAACAGTTCTTGAACTCAAATAACCAAAACCAAGTTTTAAGTGTAATCAACTGAGATAATACAACTTTGATTCTAGTGACTGTTTCCAATGCAGTCTTTCAAAATTTGCCAGTAACAGCTTAAGATGTTGACTGAGGTTGTGGCTGTTCATCCCTGGCAGTCTTCAAGGTCAGGTTGGATGGGGCTTGGAGCAACCTGGTCTAGTCAGAGGTGTCCCTGCCCATGGCTTTAAGAGATGAGCTTTAATGTCCCTTCCAACCTGGACCCTTCTGGGATTCTATGATTCTATTTACAGTGACCTAAGTGTGTTCTTTACTTTCTTGGCCCCAAAATGCTGACCTGTTTTCAAAATAGCACAGCATCCTTGGGAGTAAACAACAAAAAAAAATTCCTTTCAGACACTACAGCACTGGTACAGTTATGTCAACTTGGAGTATTCTAGGCTGACCCCAAGAAAAATCTGTTCAACTTCAGTCACAACGAGCAACTGCATTCCAGGCTCCTGGCCACAGAGAGCTGCTCACATGTCACTGATAATGTCAGCTGCCACACTGAAGTTTATAACCTCGTGAACATCAGTAGAAGTGAAAGGTTTCTTCTGGCACACGGAGTGCAGAGATAAACTTACATCTCATTGGTGCAGTGGTTCTGTCAGTCAGGTAGATCACTGTCACTGGGATAGTGATGGACTGGTCTGTCATGGGACTGGAGACAGTCAGAGTGGTGGACAGGGAGCCCTGGCTGGGAACTCTGGGATCAGCCAGGCTCACGGTGTACACCACGTAACTGGGCAGCCCGTAGGACTTCTCCTTCTCCAGCACCTTCACTGCTGGGGACTCGCATTTCACCTGCAGAGGCAACAACCAACCTGAACCAGGCTGCTTGGGACAGCACAGCACATCTCCATCTTCCACGCCAGGGGCCAGAAATGGGGGATTCCACAGAACCACAGAGCAATTCACCCCTCAAGAGGAGTCAGGTGACACCTGCAGCATTTCCACCTGCTTATGGCCAAGGATGCCCACTCTTACCTGCCCTTTCCAAAGGTCTGGGCTAACCCCACCCAGCCAAAATCCAAGGGCCCTTACTGGGCTCTGTGTGAACCATGGGCAGTCAGTCACATGCAGATTTGAGCAAGAACCTCCCCCTGCCACAGGGGTCAGGCAGGTTTCTGCTTCCTGACCCATGAGCTGGATCACACATGCCAGGCTGCACACCCAGGTGAGCCTGACACGCCTGGACTACCCCAAAACCCCAGGGCCAGGCTGGAAGGGGCCCTGAGCAACCTGATCCAGTGAGTGAGTGGCGTCCCTGCCCATGGCAGCGCGTTGGAACAGGACGAGCTTTAGGGTCCCTTCCAACCCAAGCCATTCTGGGATTCTGTGAAAAGTGAACACTGAGGAAGAACACACTCCGAGATGAGTACTTCCAAATCATCTCAGGAACAAATCTTGATGTGGAAAGATGGCAGGGAGTGCCTTGCATTAGAAAGCTGCATGTGACAGTTCAAAATGCTTTCAGCCGTGCTGAGATACTTTCTGACAATGCACTCACCTCCAGGCTGTCCAGGATTTCACTGGCACCAAAGATTTTCAGGATGGAGCTCATGTCCTGGTTGCTCAGCAGCATCTCAGCCTGGTCAGCGTAGAACCAGCGATTGAAGGGCACCTCTGTGCCCAGCTGCTCCCCGGCCATGGCGCTGCCCCGCACCGAGGCCGTGACCCTCAGCGTGGCCTTGCTCCTGCTCAGGTGCTTCAGCTGCTTGTCCGTGAGGCTGTGCATCCTGATGGAGCACGTGTAGTGTCCTGCAGGAACAAGACAGCTTGGGCTGTTAATTGCTCACCTTTAAGGGTTTTTCTCCACGCACAGGGAGATTTCTGGGACATCTTCAGAGAAGAGTAAAAAAGGTGGTAAAACTCAACCAGCAGAATGATGAGGAGTGTGTAGATGGTGGATGATGGGGACAGTGAGTCTATTGGGTCCAACATCACAATCTCAGCACTACAACTACATAATTATTCCTTGGCCCAAACTGAACATCATGAAAAAAACACTACACTGGTAACTTCCAGTCACATTTTATTTTAATATTCCAGTGAGACTCAGTTCCACTTCGAATGGAACATTTATGCTAATATTGAAAGGCTTTACTGAAAACAAGCTTTAACATCCTATTTCATATTCTTTTCAACTAGTGTTAAAAATTTTAGCCAGCTACCGTCACCATCATCAAGTCTGTGAAGATGTGGTTTATTTATAAAAGCTCCTTTAAAAGTTATCTATTCACCATGTCTCTAGTCTCATATGGGACCAATTAATCTGTTATTAGCAGTAGAGGTAGCAAAAACTTCCCTGAGAATGGAAGATAAAAAGCATCAGTAACAAGGAGAACTTGCCAGGTGCGTGTTTTCCCCTTATTTTCTTCCCCATGCTAAGTAACAGACACACATGCAGGGTAGAACAGGGTTTTCTCAAGGGGTGCAGGGATGAATATAACAGATAATTCATGTTCTTTACATACAGTCCATGCTGGTTTGGTTCTGTTCTAAATCCTATTATACTTTCAAAGCATTAACACATTTTGTACACTTGCACAATTTTACTTCCACCTCCACAGTGTCTGGCAATTTCCCCCCCTTTTTAAGACCCAGTTCATGATGTTTTGGGGGTACATTCCACTTTTGGAATACTTGTCACCTGAGTGCTCCTTTGTTTCTTTGACTTTACTACAAAAACTCTGAAAAACACGAAATGAGCTGCCACCGACTTCTGGCTTTCTCTGAAAACCAACACAAGTTTTTGTCACAGGTAGAAAACCCTACTGAAACAAGAAATGTACACGTGAACAACTCACCGAGGCTTGAGATCCTACACAGCAAAGCTCAGAGGCTCCAGAAGCAAAGAGAGGAGGTTTAGATTGGATGTTAAGAAGAAATTCCTCCCTGTGAGGTCCCTCCAACCCAACCCATGATGCTGGGATTCTGTGGAATCTGCTGGACCAAAGAGCTTGTATTTGTCTGCAGGGTGGCATCTTGTCACATCTCACCTGACACTGCATCAAATCCAGGCTCTGCCACAAAAATATCCTGTGCTGGGAAGTCAAAGACATCACTGTTGAAATCGAGATGGCAACTGATAATGGACTGGGGTTGTAACTCAGCAATGGCTTCAGTCTGAGCAGGCGAACACTCCCCTAGGGGGAAGGAAAAAAATAATCTCTAATTAATTACAGAACAAAATTGTAACTAATTAATTTTAATTGATTAAAAGCAAAATCACGGCTTGTAGTACTGGGTTATTCTACCACCTTCTGAAACAGTTTCACAAGGTTATGAAGATCTTAAAATAGTTGGAAATCACAGACAGCTGTCCTTGCTCAGGTCTAATCCCAAAGAGACAGCAATGAAAATTTTATATGTTGTGGGGTTTCCTTGACAGGAATAATTTATTTACAGGAAAGAGGAAGCTGGAGAGAATTTTCAGCTCAGATGTCTCTTGAATAACTTACATGATCCTGGGAGCCTTGATTTAGATTTTAGTATCTGGCAAGGTGATTTTTTTGGTAGGCTAATAATTTACTTATGGCAAAATAAAACACTGTTGGAACAAGTGCTAATTGTTACACTAGAAGCTAAAAGGATCTATAATCCCACAAAATACAGCTTATTAAATAGAGGACACAATATGACGCTTGATCTGTGCATTGATTCTAATTGGTGATAAGTTCTGTAAAAGATTTAAGGATGGTAACTAAGTAAGAAAATATAACAACTCCAAAAAGGCAATTGCAATTAAACATATAAGCAATTAGCTGATTTCCCATTAACTGCATTTTATATGATCAAAAATGGTACTTCTATTGAAATCTACTGATCTTATTAGTTGTAAAATGTTAACAGTGCCCCAGAACACCTTCCAAATTCTGTCCCATGGCTTCTAGAGCTCCTGGGACTCTGGAAAGGCACTTGAGGTTCCTGGGGCTCTCGTTACCCCAGTTTCACAGACCCTTCAACAACAAACAAAAACCCTGCAACACAAACCAAAGCCACCTATCATGAATCCATAAACACACAACAAACATAAGCATATATATTTTTTTATCATACCTTTCAAATTTTTATTTGTTTCCCCAATTGAAACTATGACTTTGGAGGCTGCCACTCCCTGCAAGCTTGTTTGCATGCCACTGACATGCATTGCTGTGGTTCTCTGAGGTGCACTAATCATGATCTGAAAAAAGGATGAAGCACACTGTTACCAAAAACTGTTTAAACAAGTAAAAATTAAGGCAAAATCAGACGGGATTGGTTGGGAAAGACTCCGCGAGGTCATGTTTTTCTTTGAAATCCCACATTTCTCTAATATTAGAAACTGCCTTTCCAAGCAATTTAAGCTAGCAAAAACATTTTGTCTTCCTACCCAACCCCCAGAAGTTAATATGCATAAAGCTCTATGTCTAAACTTAATTTTAAAAGAATGTCTAGTGCTTATGCTGGCTGATGCAGTGAATTGTGTCAACAGTACGATTGCATTGCAGATAAACAAAATAATTTAATGGAGTACTTCTGATCAGTGATGCATGGCACAACACTTGAGAAAGTTCTTGCTGGCATCTCATGCTGCAGTGAAGCTTCATTCATAAAAGCAGCCATACTCAAAAACTGGTTAGCACCTGGGAACAACTTAGCCAACAAAGGAATCAAAATGTACAATGTAAGAACAGTAGAGGTAAAAAAATCAAAACTGTTTTGCTACATTTTCCTCCTTAGCCCAGATGTTTAAAAAAAACCATGATGTTTTTGGACACATACCAAATACCTTCCGACCATCTGCATTTCTAAAAGAACATTTCTAAATATTTGTACCAAAAGAAAAATCCCGTAGAATACAGTTTGGTGAGGGTCCACCCCAAACAAACCAACCCCAGCGAGAACCTCACCTCTCTGTAGGTTTTCAGTAACCCAGGGATCTCATAGTAGACAGTGACCACCCCAGAGTCCCTTGCCAGGGCCACGCCAGTCTTGGAGTCCATCAGAAGAGCACTTGAGGAGGAGCTCCACACGCCCGGCAGGCCTGGAAGACACCATGGGGGCACTGCTCAACACCCTGCTGCCAACTGCAGCATCTCCTGGGCACTCTGGTGTCTGTGTGTGTGTGCCACTGCCCAGGAACCACCCCGTGTCTGTGTGTGCCACTGCCCAGGGACCCCGCCGGG
>VZTA01000046.1:785-43279 GCA_013398855.1 Mohoua ochrocephala | reverse complement strand
TGTGTGTGCCACTGCCCAGGAACCACGCCGTGTCTGTGTGTCTGTGTGTGCCACTGCCCAGGAACCACGCTGGTGTCTGTGTGTCCCACTGCCCAGGAACCACGCTGGTGTCTGTGTGTCTGTGTGTCCCACTGCCCAGGAACCACGCTGGTGTCTGTGTGTCTGTGTGTGCCACTGCCCAGGAACCACGCCATGTCTGTGTGTCCCACTGCCAGGTGACACAGGGGATGCATGAGAACCACACTCCAGGGGCTCGTGGTGGAAGGCTGGCAGCCCAACACCGAACTGACCTGCAGTTATTCTGACAACAGCCCAACACAGTGAGTGAAGGCAGTCCTGACTCTGCACGAGTCCCACAGAAACGAGCCTTTCCAGCTAACGGAATAGAAATGTCTCAAGTGTGAATGTCAGGAATTCGATACAAGAGACATATTGCACGGTGCAATTAAAATTAGAGGAGTTGATCAAACCTATTTTTATCATTAACAAGAACAGTGACATTTGATTCTGAACAAACACGATGAATTATGTATTTAGTTTTGCTGAGAGTGAGCCAGAGTCACGCTGCTGTCCCAGGGAACAGCTGCTAACCCACCCAGCTGGAGGCCACTCACCTTCCTGGGCCGTCAGCGAGGTCCTCAGGCAGAGGACATCCCCCACCACCACATCTGGGAGCTCGGGGAAAATGGCGTGTTGGACAGGCAGGGGGACGTAGTCTGCAGTGCCACTGTGCTCCGCATCCCACACCCTGAGCAGGGTCAGCCCCACGTTCACAGTCCGGATCACAAAGGTGTCGTTGGTGGCTCCCTTGGCGATCTGCACGAAGTCGTCTCTGCACGCAAACAGAGGTGCTGCTGTATGAAGGCAGGCTTGGTGATGTCCTTCTCTCTCCAACAGGAGAGGCATCACACCCCTTTCAGATGGCTGACTGCTTGTTTTCAGCAACAGTCATCTCAGGAAGTCCCACAAAATAAGGGAATTATAAAAATTATTTAGGTGCCACTGGGGCAAATTTCAGTTCTCAGTTCACCACTATGCTGAGGAAATACCAAGGTCGTAATTCTGCATGAAAACTTCCTCTTAACTGTGAGAGTTGTAGAGCTTTAGAATGACATCATCTGTCTCTTTTCCCTTTTCTCAAGGGAGTTAAGAAGCCAAGAAATTTGAACACCAACATGCAACTTCCCAGACATAACAACGCCATTGGGTTGCCAGTTCTGGTATTCACCCAAATCCAGCACTCCCAGACACAGGGACACACGGAGCACCCAGCACAGAGACTGTCACCTGGCAGGGACGCTGCATGACACTGGCTGGGTCCCCACAGTGCTGCACCCCAGGCTGCCAGCAGTGCCTCTCTAGGGCCACAACGAGCCCTGTGCTGGAGCAGCTCTGCACTGCAAGGCAAGCACTGCAAGGCTCAGGGCTGTCTGCAAGCTACAGAAATTTCTTCATTGAGGTAAGAGAAGAGAAAATCCTGGATTCAACCCCTTTTTCCCCATGATCAGTGTGTTGTAGTGCGAGGTGCTCTGCAGAAAACAAGCCATGTTGCAGTGACAGCATCAGTGGTATTTCACTGAAGACCGCAGGAGGCTGGTGCACAACACTTGTGTGAGGCAGACACCAAAAGGCCTTTTGAGGCTTGTCCCTGCTGTGGGAAGGCTGTACGAGCCTATCTGAGGAGACAGCCCCAATCCAGAACATTCCCCACCTTACATAAGCCCTCGGTGAGTCAGTGTCACCCAGCACTGGCAGAGGCAGATGCTGATGGATCAGTTGTTTCTGTGGGCCACTGCTGCGTGCAGGGGGATGATTCAGAGTGGCTTAGAGCAGAGCACAACTCCTGCAGGCCCCGCTGGGATCATGCTTATCTGGGCAGCTTTCCATGGCTGGGGAATATCAATTGCTAACTGGAACTCTTCTTCCTGTTACTGCCTCTGAAGGCCACAGAAACAAAACCCTTGCTTTGCTAATCCCAGCCCAAGCTGTATCTTCACTGGAAATCTTTGGAACAATCTTTGTTCTATGCGTGTTTGGCCTTTTTTTTTGTTCTCTGTAAATAACCACCCGTGACAGATACCCACCTGTTGGTGGCAAAGTCGAGCACGGCATTATGTGAATGGAAAATATCTCCAGAGTTGTCATGAAAATGGACTGTAAATGTCAGCGTCACGCCCAGGGGCAGAGCCACCAGTGCCTCTTTGTTCTGGGTGAGCAGAACGGGCTTCATGGAGATCCTGAGGTAGGAGATGGGGCACACCTGGAAAAACATCAGCAGTGAGAAGGAAAGTTAAATTGCTTTTTATGATGCCTCTATAAAAATAATCTAAAAGAGTTCTTATTATGCAAATATCCAAAGCTTCCTTTATGAGCCATGTGCATTTAGCCACACGCCAGGGCTGACACGTGGAGCTGTTATTATCAGTATCTCCATTTCACAGGTTGAAAGGGGCCTCTGGACGCTGTCTAGTCCAGCCCCCCACTCGAGCTGGGCTGCCCAGAGCCAGCTGGCCAGGATCATGTGCAGGCAGCTCCTGGGCATCTCTTGGATGGAGACTGCACAGCCTCCTGCAATCTGTGCTCAACAGCCCCCCAGTAAAAAGTGCTGTCCTGTGTCCAGACAGCATTTCCTGTGCTCCATTGCTGCACGTTCCCCTCGCCCTGTCATGGCTGAGAAGAGCCTGTCCCTGTCTGCTTTGTACCCTCACAGCTGATCTTTCTTAGCCTTTCTTTCTAGCACCACTGGGAACTGAAACAAGCAGTAATGATGTAGAAATATACATCACACACAGGCTTCAGAGAACACGTTACTACCCTGTGAATTCAAACTGTTACGTTTCCCTGGACAGGCAGGAGAACAAGGTGGCCCCCAGACCTCTCTCCCAGTAATCCCTGAAATAAAAGGTGCAATTCATTGCCCAGTTAGTAGAAGAGTAACTCACAACGTGTGTGTGAGTAAGGAGAGGGAATGGTCACTGCTGGCCAGCTCCCTTGCAGCAGGTGAGAAAGCCAAGCTGTTCCAGGCAGGGCTGGCAGCTGACAAACCCTAAGGGGTCAGCAGGCTGTGCTTTGTTCCCTCGCTGCCTCTCCTCAGCCAAGACAGAAGTTGGGAACGGCTCCAAATTCCTTAGGAGAGTCTGCTCCATTAACCATATGTGCACACCCCCACATTTCTGCAGCAACACTCCAGTGAAGAAAGGTTTTCTGCAGACAAAGACTTGACAACCTATTCTTTTGGCTTTTAAATCGCATATTACTATTCTTGATTAACTTACCTGGGTTAACGAGCAAAATTACCCAACAAAAATAACTATATCTGCTCTTTTTGTTACAGCCGTGGGAAAATAAATAATGGAAGGACAGGAGAAACAAAACCCCTCAAATATATTGAGAAAACTATTTTAAAAGAAGGCCTCAAGCTTATCTTGCAGGAAAATCCCTTTTTTTTCTGACCTAAGAGGCTCAGCTAAAACGTAAAACTCTGCAATCTGAAAATGTACATGTCAGAACTTAAAAAGGAAAGGACAAATTTGGCCTCAAGCAAAATACATCTTTGGTGAATCCAAAAGAAAAAAAAAAAGGGGCTAGAATATCAGTATATCCCACTGTCTGCTCCACAGGCTGGTATCATCAGTTAAAATCTCCGTGCATACAGATCTCTGCCCAACAAGCTGTGGTTACAAGCCAACAAAAATCCCATTTCCCTGACAGATTATCAAGCTTGCTTTACTTTAAAATCTCAGCAACTGTCCCACAAGGGACAACTGCTAAATTTAATATTGATGAAAACAGCCATTTACAGTTAAAGCATCTCAGGTTTTGAAGTATTTTCTTTTAATTTAAAAAAAAATAAAACACAATACTGAGAGCAGCTGGTCCAGGCAAGTGCTTAGCTCGGTCCCACGCTAAACACACTGTCACTCCTTCTTCCCCCATCCTCCCTGGCTTATGTAAGAGTCCTTCTTCGAGCCAAGCTGAAGGTCTAAGCTTTAAGTGATGCTGCTGCAGCAGTTTGGTTCTTAATTGCGTACACTTGTAAACAGACAGCACAAGCCCTTATGAAAGAAGGACAGTGTGAAGGAGAGAGCTCTGCCTTAGAATGACACAATAGTTTCAAGCTCATCTCCAGCTCTGTCACAAGTTTTTTGACGTGACCTTCGGCAAAACCTCTCAAGCTCTCTCAACTCTTCAGCCATAAAATGAACCAGCAGCAGTGTGTTACCTCACGAGGTTAAAAATATCATTTCCATAAAGGCACTACAGTTGTAATAAGTACAGGAAAACAAATGAGCTGTTCGAGATGCTGACGTGAGATGGGTCCTACTACAGAGAGCTTCGTATCGCCATCCTGCCGTATCTTGTGCACAGGACACACTCACCCAGGGGGATCTGACTTCAGTCCCACTGCGTGCTGACTAAATGGCATTTGAGCCGCCCCCAAACTCATCAGATGTCTTTCACTTGCCAAAGGGAAGAAGCAGAGTCATCAGTAAGAGAGCTAGAGAATTCACTGCCCACTTTGCAGCAGGAGTGGCTTCAGTGACACTGGGCCCCCTTTCTTGTTTCATTCCCCACCCAGGAGGACAGACCTACACCCTGTCCCTACAGGCAAAGCTGAACATTATGGGAAATACCAAAATTCAAATAAAAAAAATCCACCACGCCACTTCCCAGTGATTACAGGAGTTAAACTTAGGAATAACTTAAAGCACTCAATTGTACATCTTTCTCCTTTAGCTGGGACAGAGGAAAGATGCTGACAGGAAAAAGGGATAGGAGGAAGGGGAGCAGTGGGTATCTCAAGGCTCACGTTGCCAGATGCAGGAAGTTCTTGGCTCAAGGATCTTTTGAACAGAGATGATGGGCATACAATTCCCTGGTGTCCCAGGTTTCAAAGCTCAGAACTATGAATTCCTACGCTGCTCATTTTTCAGAAGTGAAGTTCAGAAGTGCAGCCGACAGCCCCAGTTGCAGCAGTGAAGATGTACTTGAGGGAGCTGCAGAGGAAGGGAGCTGGCAGTACCTTAACAGCAGCTACGATGGTCTGGTTGATGCCAAACAGCTCCTGTGAAATCACTTCGATCGTCGATGAGCCGATCACAGACCCAGAGACAAGGAATCCCCTCTCGTCGATTTTCACAACAGGGACTTTATCTGGCCCATCCAGGACACGGTAACTCAGGGAGGCCACTCGGTCCCTGAAGAAAAACAGAAAGGAGGGAACCCCTTAAATGTGTAAAACCATATTCAGGGTCTCTTCCAACACAAACCATCCTGTGATTCTGAGAAACGAAGGGCTTCGTTCCCTCCCCGTAAAATGTCAATGCCTCTAAAGCTTTTCCCTCAGTGTGTGTCCTACTGTCTCTATCTGCCCATTATTATGCTGGGAAAACTACATTTCAAGCCTGATAGGAGTCTAAAATGTCAGTCTTTGAAAACAGATTATGTTAAAAAGAATTTCTCATTTGGAAATGACATTTTAATCTGAAAATCCAGCCATAACCTCTGTGTAAGAAACACACAGAAGTATATCCCACAAAGCCTCGATCGCCCATCAAAACCTCTACTGGAAGGAGGCAGCAGGATACTGCTTTAACTGGCTCAGCAGCTGTTAAAAAAAGGATCTGAAAGTTCCCAATATTGAATGAATTTTCCAGCTACAATCTAATACAAGATTTGACAAAGCCCTAGAGAACAGATAAGAGACTATGAACTAGCTGATAAGTTGTGTATTAGATGGATGTACAGGGATACTGAGGGACTGGAACAGCTCCCTTCAAACACAACTGCCCTGCAGTTTGATAAAAGGGCGACACAAGTCACAGCGTGGAAACCGAGCACTGACCTGTTGGTCCGGAGTTTAATAAACGAATTTGGTGACATTAGGATCTGCCCTGCTTCTGCCTCTGGAGTGACTAGATGAAGTTTTTCAAACACCTGGAGAGTAAGAAGCATTTCAGCCTACTGTTGTGTGCAGACAGTAATTCACTTCTATTAATTTAATCTTCAAAACAAACAAACAAAACCAAACAGACCAGCAACTTTCTTGTTTCCCTTGTATAACATATATGGTAAAAAAGACAACTGACCATGAATAGTTGAGAATGGGAGAGCCAGTTATCTTCTAAAAATTACTCTGAAGAGCATTTATTTCCAGGGCTATGGCTAAACTAGGAAGCAGCATGAAAACAGAAGACTTCTTGAGGGAAATGGTTTTGGGAACCCCATATTCACCTGAGTTACTTTAGACTCCCCCGGCCCCCATGAGCCCATGAACTGAACGAGCCCAAATGAGGAACATTACAGAATAATAAACAACAGTAAGGGCCCAAAGATAAACCAAAGCTGGAGCTGCTCCTTTGCATTTCAAATTCCTGACTTCAAATACAGACATTAATCCAGTTTTGAAATACATACTTAAAAATGAACTGTGAAGAAAGGAATTTCACCTGAATTTGGATTTCATCGGACAGTTCTCTTGCCATGTTGTAGAACTGGTTGGCTGCAGCATCGAGGGCCTTCACTACAACTTTCAGGCCTGTTCTTCCCTTTACTCTGCCATAAACATCCACGGCAAAGTTGTAGTTGGCAGGAAGCTGAAAAGCAGCCTTGGACAGGAGAAAGGGATTAAAGTTTGACTCGTGCAAAGCCTGGACAGTGGCACAGAGGAAATGCCCCACCCGGTGCTGCCAAGTGATGCTGGATTTTGAGGCAGTGGAGGCAGCAACATCCCCTGCATTGCCCTGATGTGGCCGTTTCCTTCTCCCAAGCTGCACACACAGGCACTGCACACACACACTTTACCTCGCTGTGCCTTGTCCTGACATCCAGAGTGTCCCTCTTGGTGACAGACCAGTGAAACGTTAACCCCGGCACGGCACTGCCAAAGGAGAAAGGAGTCTGACTGCTGGTGATGCCCATGACATAAACTGGCATCTGCAAAGAGAGAAGCCAGCCTGTTCAGGTAATGCCAGCATGCAAACCAAACACCTGCCCACAGCAAAGAGAATTCAACTTAAAATTCACTGATCAAGAGATGGGGTCCCTTATGAAGAAAATGGTTCTTCCCAGAGCTGCAGTGCTGCCACCAGATGATGTGACAGGAATGGCCACAACCTGCAGCTCCAACAGGTGAAGGCGACAGAAGCCAATCCCACACCAACTCACCTGAGTACCAGCCTTCATTCGTGTAATGGGTGCCCGAATTCTGACGGCTGTCAGCTGTACCACCTCAACTTCCACCTTGTCCTGGGAAGGAGGAAGGGAAGACACTGTGAGCACTCGTCAAACAGAAACTAGACTTCACTTTAGGGCTCCACACACTGTTGTGCCATTATCTCATCGCTGCTGCCACGTGATTTGCATGACTTGTCAGAGAAAATACAGATGGACAAATTCAATAGGACTGTAAAAAATGACAAAAGCATTAACGTTTGATTGACAGGCATTTAGAAATGCCCCCTAAATTGAAAAAACCAATCTCTGCTCAAAATTACTGATGACATGAATGATGGAGCTGAGAGGTGAGAGACAGCAGCAAAGCTGCTGACGAGATCACAGGGGTGCCCAGCAGAAGAGGGATTAAGAAACCCAGGAGGTAAAGGAAGACACGGAGAGAGTTAGAAGGAAATGAGGATTGTAGAGCACCAAATGGGACAACTGAGAACAAAAGGATGATGTCACTGATATCTCCTCGTCATATATCCCGACATTCCTGACAGATTTTATTCCTGCTGTATACTGGGGAGGAAAGGTCAGACCTGGACCTCAATGGGCAGCAGATTTACCTTTCAAGTTCACTTTGCCTCCTGTCCCACCATTAGGGCAGGCTGCTGCCCATGCATTAAAAAGCAGAGATTTCTTTCTATTTTATCTTTTTAAAAAATTACTTTGTGTCCTCTTGGCCTGTGCTGACACCTTTCAAGCAGCAGAGCTTTGTGGCTCACAGCAGCTGTGCTGCCCTGAGCTCAAAGGAAGAAGTCATAAGATTTGGCCCAAGTTCTGTTGCTCTGAGTCTCACGCAGGTCCCAGGGACTGGTGCTCCCTTGCAGGCCTGCTCACCTCCCTCACACTCGGCTGCAGGAAAATCTAAGGACACAGATTCTGATGGAGTACCAGGTATTCACTGCTTGCACCCCATAGATGGGTTCAGACCACAAGGGATGACAGTGTTCTACAGAGACTGCTGCAGCTTGGGAGACAACGTGGCTTCCTTGGGCAACAGCTGCCTTCTGGATCCTACTGACCCAGGAGGGAGTGCAGGCAAGGACCACCTTCTGCTGGGCTAGAAAGGCTTCTTTAGATGGGCTTTTCTAGATGCACTAACCAATCCTGAAGGTATCAGACTGGTCATAAAGCCTCCCTGGTTATCTGTAAAACTCTGGTTTAAGGCACAGCAAGACTCACCTGCCTGTCCAAAGTACCACCTGTGCCAGCACATGTGTAAACTCACAGGCCAGGGAGGAAGGGACACTGAGTTTTCATCTCCAGGAAACCAGAGAAGTGCACGAGGTAACACTGCTCATGCAGAAAGACTGTGTGCCCCCTTTCAGAGCCACAGCCATGAGGCAGAGAGCCCCTGTCAGCCCCAAACAGCACCATCAGCATTACCTGGGACACCGCCACAAGTTTCTCCGTCTCTGCATCAACAGCCTGCAGCACTCCTGTCACCACCCCGCTGCCAATGGCCACTCCCCTGACCAGCCCAGAGCTGTTCACTACTGCAATGTGCTCGTTGTTGATGGAGAAAATGATGTTGGAGAGAGGCTGGGGGCCTCCTTCAGCAGTGATCTGCCAGAACAGAACAGAACAGAACAATGAATGAACCCTTCAGACAGTTCTGGTTACCATGACGGGGCACACCCCTCCCTGCTCAGCACCACAGTGACTTCAGTGCTGCCTGCACCTTCCCAGGCAGCTCAGGGCTCATTCCCCCTGCACTCTGGTCCTTGCAGGATGTCACTGGGAGATGAGTGAGCTGAGCACAGAAGAGGACCCTGTGCCTCACAGGGTGTCATAGGCTGATGCTACCTCCACTCCAGAAAGTTTCAGAAAACTTCACCTCCCCTTCTCCTCACCACCCTGGTGTAGAGCCCTCTCTGTGTTTCAGTTTGTACAACAAGCCCACCATGCCTAATTTCATGGAGCTGACACATTTATTCATGCTGTGCTGGTATTTAACACCAGAAAAGCTGACACTCCATTGACAAAAACAAACACAAATCCTTTGATCCAGCAGTACGGTAAAACGGAAACTGGCTCAAGAATGAAATTATTCTTCTTCAGAGGAGTATTCATCACAGAAACACACAATGGGTTGGGCTGGAAGGGACCGTAAAACTCATCTTGTTCCATGGGCAGGGACACCTTCCACTGTCCCAGGCTGCTCCAAGCCCCAATGTCCAACCTGGCCTTGGACACTGCCAGGGATCCAGGGGCAGCCACAGCTGCTCTGGGCACCCTGAGCCAGGGCCTCCCCACCTTCACAGGGAAAAATCCCTTCCCAATATCCCATCTAATCCTGTCCTGTGTCAGGTTTGAAGCCATTCCCCCTTGCCCTGTCCCTCCAGGCCCTTGCCCAAAGTCCCTCTTCAACAATCCTGTCAGTCCATTCAGTGTGAATGCAGCTAAATATTAAGTTGAGTATCTACTGCTGAAAATCCAGTTATGAATATTCATTCTACAACAGAAATTACAAAATAAAGAAAATATGTAAGAAGATGCCTCACCTGAATCATGGCCCCGATAATCAAGGTCACTTTCCTTGGCAACAGTCTAAATGGGGGAAAGACCTAAAAACACAAATATGAATACCCGTGTTCAGGATCCTTCAATCAGGTAAATGATGTCACAGAACAGTACAAGTGTAAAACTGAGTCTTAAGGTGCTTAATTACAGTAAATTGAGCATGCAGAAATGTAACTCATCATTTGCAGGTAACACTGAAATCTGGAACAGACTGGCATTAGGTCAACCTCCAGACAGAATGAATTTCCTGGCACATTGATTACTGTACTGTAACTATAATTTATATATTCCTGTTCCACTGTAGCACAGACTTTATTTATGCTTCTATTTCATCTGAAATTATTTACTTCAATCTGCTGTGGAGCAGAGTTGATTCTCTGTCCTCTTCTGTCAGCCACAGTTGCCGTAAGACTCGTCTGCCCAATGGTCATCCCGCGCACCAGGAAAGCAGCAGTGTGGTCATCCAGAGCCTCCCTGAGGGGGCTGCAGCAAAGAAACACATCAAATACACACATTCACCGAGTAAATTACAAATAACAGAGCACAGGACTTGTTTGGTGCCCAGCAGCTTTACCACAAGGCTGAGTGACTGTGTCTGAAGGGAACCACCACATTTCTACACGTGATGGCTCTTTGCAACCTGTGCTTTGTGCTAACATCAAATACCCAAACTGAGAATGAAACGAGTGACAGACAATGAGTTTGATAGCATCAGAGGTGCCTTCACACAGCACTCTTCACCTGACATTATTTGCCAAGTCACTGCTTCCAAGATGCACAATCAGACATCACACTGGAGGAATGCAGCCTCATTCATGAGCCAGAAACATTCAGGCTGATTTCCCTCACAAATAATAATTTTTTAACCTTTAACAGATAATTAAGACTTCACAAAAACAAAATAAATAAAACCTCAGTCATTGTACATCACTATGCCTCCAACCTAATACCTTCATTAATTTTTTGCTAATTCTTGTTCGCAGATTAATTTTAAAAATCCAGTAACTTACACAAGTGAGACAATCTGAGATGCTGCTCTCAGACTGAGATCCATGACAGGGAAGTATTTGGCCGGAAAAGGTTTTTTTGAGTCATCCAGAACTCTGACATAAGCCTTAACTGTTTTTCCAATCTCCACCTGAAAGAGACACATCCAGTCATTCTGCATTCAAACCACTCGTATTTATTAGCATAAACGTTTTCGTTTTGTTTTGTATTACACTTGTGGTAGGGTGGTGGAGATAGAGCCCAAGGTTAGATTAGCACTGATTTTAAAGACTAATCCCTGCCAGCTAGAGTTAGTGTCAAATGAAATGAATGAATTCAGGTCCTTCAGCTGGCAAGGGCATAATTAAAACATCCAGAAATATCAACACTTATTTTGTTTAAGGCGCACCCAAGCTGGCAAGTGGAATGAGCTGGACCTTTTTTTGTTCAGTTCTAAAACCTGACATAAGGAAAATGACCTTGGGGCAAAAGCTACTCCTAAAAGAATTGCTCGCATGCACTTTAAACAGGAGGAAATGTAAATGAGCACGTCCATATAAATTATGGATTAACACTGCTGTGTAAATGCAGAAGTTGAGATCGTTGCCACACAGAACATGAACAGATACCTGACACTGTGAGACACTCGTAACCTAAAGGGATCAGTTTGGGAGGGAGGATCAGAGACACAGGGAGATCAGTGTTCTTTGTTGTAGCATTTCCCCGTGTCTCATCTCTGTGTTCGGGATCAGCACAGGGAGCCAGGGCAGGCTGGATCAGCTCCTAATGCTGGTTCAAAGGCACTGACCTTGTCAACAACTCGCACATACAGTTCCTGGATATCAGACACGTGAATTTCAGCTTCAGCCGGGGCAGGGAAAGCCAGACACAAGTCATGAATCATTACAGTCACTGATCCTGGGAGCAGAGGCTGCACCTGCAATGCCAAAAGAAAACTGCATTATAGCACTTATTTTCTTTGTCTGTTGTTCACAGGATAAAATTCGTATCACTTTCAGGGCAGAAGCAGTTGGATGCAGAAATCTCCAAGCTTAGACACAGAGAATTCTTCTACCAAAATAAAAATCAAGCTGTAAAATGTATGTAAAAGGTATCGTGCTACTGAGCTAGTGCAAACAGCCCCCAGGCACCAAGTGAATTAACAGCTCTTCATCCAGAACAGTCTGGCATCCTGTTATTCTCCTGCCATCAGGAGAAAAAACACGCAAATCATTTAGAGCAACAAAACTTTTCTTAGTAGAGTGAAAAACAAAGTGATAAGGAAAAAAATATCAAGGACAAAGATTGTGCCTGTAAAGCATTGATATTGCTTCCTGCAAGATTTGTACTCTACTGTTACTGCTTTTCATCTGAGCAGCCAAAACCTGGTGGTAGATCCTGGCAAGTAAGAGGACAGCTGACAGATCAGATATTTCTTTAATACAACTACTACTCCATTAATTTTTAAGAAAGAGAATGTTACATCTCTTAATGGACAGAGAATAAAACAATGAAGAAAGAGAGCTCTGCTCACAAACACAAGCCCTCAGAACTAAGCACCCATCCCAAAGTCCCCTCTCCCAAGGCCATGCACCCACACACCTCGCTCACATCAGCCCTGCAGCTGCAACTGCCTGCAACTGCAGCTGCCTGACCTTGCCACAGACCTCGGGGACAGTCCCAGCTGTTCTGTTCCCTTTGGCCAGGGACAGCCCTGGAGCTGGGTGTCCTGTTCTGTGCTCTGACCTCAGAGCAAGGGGAGATGGCCGGGCCCCCCAGTGCAAAGGAGCTCAGCGAGCTCTCAGCACCGCTCGGCAGCACTACGGGAGTCAGCAGCAGGGCAGTGGGAAGAGCTGACATTTTGTTCTTTGAGGGCACCGCTCTTACTTCTGCCTCAAAATAGAAAGGGATGTGAAGTTTTAATAAAGGTCAGCTTCCAGAACAGCAGCAGCTCCCAGAGAGGGTGGCTAATACAGGGCTGGGCAGCAGAGCAGGGGATGTGGCCAGGGGAGGGAGCTGCGATGGAACCGGAGTGGAGCTCGGCTGGGCTGGGAGCCCAGAGAAAGGAAAAGAGCCCAGGGAAAAGGGCAAGCAGGGCTAATGCAACTTCTAAAACTCTTCCCGTCTCAGCTACCTCTGCTGGTCTCCTCTCCCATTAGGTGTCCAGTGGCTCCCAGATCCAGGGATATTGCACTGGTGAACACTCCTCCCCTGCTACCATCCACACCCAGAAAAGCTGTGCCAAAACCAGAGGGGGAGGTACAGAATTTATCCCTGGCAGCCCCAGTGAAAAGCCTGGGAATCGCTGCTCCAGATAACTTGAATTTAGTTTCTCAGAAGAGTTCACTGCCAACTCATCCTCTGTCAACTTGGCTGCACTGGTACCTGCCATGGCAGCAGCCTGACACGGAGCCTGCTGATCTCCCAGGCCATTCTGCTGCTCCCATGGATTTACCTTCCACTGGGATTTAACCCAAACACAGCACGCAGGGCTAACAAACTTGCCAAGTGTGTGTGTGTGGGGCTGCATTTTTCAAAAATGTGTTAAAAGTGGAGTTTTGTCTCCTTTAATCTGACAGGCAGTTAAATCTCTTCCTACGCTTCACAAAGCCTATCTTGTCACTGCTCCACTCCTGAATTCCAGACGAGAGCACTGAACTTATCTCGTGTACATCAGTTAAACCCATCAGGGAGACCTGACTAAAAAACTATTAAGAGTTTAAACAGTGTACTCTGTACAAAAAAACCCCTCATCTCTTCTACTTTTTCCTCACCTCTGTGCTTAGTTGGAAAAGGTATTCCCACCTCACACTTGCAACAGTTAGAGACAATCAAAACGTTTCACAAATTCTTTTAATATTCTAATTTCCACCTTAATTATCATTATTTCACAACTCCATCAGCATTATTTCTTAAAAGACAAATCTGTGAATTATACATTTATAAAAACCACTCTTTAAAGCAACTTGTTTCATTTCCAATTGTTGCCTAATGAAAGCAGCAACGCAAACACACAGTTTTATTGTTGTTCACTGCAGAATGCATTTCATATCTGCATTCCTTTCGTATTTCTGCAGCTGAAGCGGCAGAACAATAACCTGGTTGCCAAAAAGGTGTAAAATCACAAAATACTGCACTCACCAAAGCAATGCCTTGAGTCTCCTCATGTGTCACCCTGACAATATTTGGCACACTGGTATTAATGAAAAAATACCCGGAACCTTGTTGGATGAGAAGTTCTGCCTGCAAAACCAGAAAAGCATCCAGAATTGAGATTGTATCTTCCTAGCAAAGCTGCTCTCCCTACACATTTCTGTAATGTGTGATGTTTCCCTCCCTGCAGCTGCAAAGGAGCAGAGTAACTCCTCACCTGGACATCAGGGTGGTTGTAAACGGAGAGCCCAGCAGGGCTCACTTTCACATCTTCCACGAGCATCAGTTCAATGGTGGCAGGCCCTGGGAGCACAGCTTCATGCTGCAAGGAACAATTGCAGCCGTTAGAGCAAAGAGGCAGAGCCCTGCGAGTCTCCCGTGTGTGCTGGGTGTTTAAAGTGGGTGACCAAAGAGCCAGAGCACAAGGGGAGGTGATGAGATGCCCACAAGATCCAGATGGCTCAGTCAGTCCTCCTGCACAGGGAAGGGCACCCTCAGGGCGTGGTCTGTTCTGCACCCCTGGCCAAGCCAGAGGACAGGGCCCAGGCCCTGCAGGAGCAGTGAATGGTGTTTGACAAGCACCAACAGGGTACTGACTCTGAGACATGGCCTAAGTTCACACAGAATGATAAGGCAAACACACACAGTTTTCTTCTACTTCTAACTCATCTTTTTGTGATTCTTCTTAGCAGGCCACCAGGAGAAATTCTTCCTTAAATATAAGTACATGAACACTGGACCAGATGCAGGTTTAATCACTCACCCATAACAACATTAGCTCAGAGAAGGAAAAAGGTTCTAGAGGAAGTCACTACTCTGTACCCATTTCACCTAATTAGTAGAATTATTTCCTTGATGTAGAAAGGATGTCATCTTTCCCTAATGACATAATAGGGTGCTCCACTTAAACATGGAACGACGATCAAGGCATCTTAAAATCCCATCTACTAGATTTCTGTTTGTGTTTTTGGCTGCAAGAAAGGAGAATGGGCAGGTCTGAGAGCAGAACAGAGCAGCCCATTGCTGATGTACTTGAAAAAAGCAGCCAAGTTACCTCATTTAAAAAAAAAACAACACATGAGCCTACAAAGTGCAGCAGAACTGGCATCTACAGCTACCAAAAAGTCCTCCCAAACTTAAACACAGAGAATAGAACTTAAGAGAACTCCAGTGCCATATTACACATATGTACCCCACTCTGAAAACCAATAAACACCTCTGAATTCAAGGCAAAGTTTGGAGCATTCACTTTTCTAATTACTTCTAAAAGCAAGAAAGAATATTGAATATTGGTCTAACAAAGCAGAGCACAGTGAATTACAAAATGATTGCAGAACATCAAGTGTCCATATTAAAACTCGATTTTTCTTGCTTAACAAAATTAAACAGAAATTCCACTTAGGAAGCAGGATATTTTAAGAGTCAGTTATTGCACCTATCAGGTTATTCCACAGGCTGAAACCTGCCTTTATATTCAGCTTTAAAAAGTGACATAAACTGAAATCTGCCATCTGTTTACACCTGCCCTCTTTGTTCATCACCACTACCTTTTGCTGTTTTTCTTCCTAGGCTGAGTATCTACAAACTGAGTATTTCAGAGAGTGGCTAATGACTTGTAAAATGAGAGTCTGGGCTTATGGATAGCATTGCACAACAGAGGAGTCTCTCAGGAAAAAAAAAAAGAGAGCATTAGTCAGAGCCCAGACTAACATATGGTCCATATGAGGAATCAGTCAGCTTTTGCTTTGCTCATGCAGAACCTTCCCACCAGCTTTGCAGTGGCAATAATCCATTTGCTTTCCCCAGTGACAGCTGCACGAAGCACATGGCTGCTTTAGTGAAGGACAAGCAGCAGAGATTCACCAATTCATTAAAAAACCCTATATTGAAACAAAACCAAGTGAAACACTCCTCTGTAATGCCCTTACCCAGATGGTTAAACTCCCAAGGACTTGGATACATTTGGTATGGATAGCAGCACCTCGTGCAGAGGGAAGCAGGAAAAGCCACAAACCACTATCAAACCACTGCTGTATGAACCTGTCTCCAGCTCCCACCATGGAGCTGCCTTATTTGAGCAGTGCTGTGCGTGGAGGAAACAAATCCATGCCAGGGACACTGGGAATTGACCACAGGGAGGTGGCAAATCCCCCCCCCCCCGAGTGCTGTTACCGGTACTTTGGCTCTGGCTGCCTTCAGGTGGGGCTGCTGGAACCCAGCGGCAGTGGCAGAGATGGCAGCAGTTCCAAACTCACGGTCCACTACAACAGTCTGCAAGCCTAGAGTGAAACAAAGATGAAAAACACACTGCTTAGCTCTTCTGGGATCATTCTCATCAGACAAGAACTTTCTCTCTCAACACAGGTTCTAGACATTGGACTTGGTTCCTTTTTCTCCCACCTTTAATAGCACACACTAAAGAAAATGCCCACTGACGTTAAGATGAAGTTTGACTGCAGATTGCAGTAACCAAGCTCGGACATTACCAAACAGATTTAATCCTGACCTTCAAACAATTAAATGCTCATTGAAACCCACTCGTACCGTGCATTTTCTTCTGACCATTCCTCTCTTCCTTCAGGGTCAGCTCCATTGGCAGCTCTGGCTCGATGCGAGCAATGGCCTTTTTTGTTGATTCCCACACAACACTGAGAGAGCTGAAGTTGTCGAATTTCCTGCCTTGCTGGTCATAGGCAGCCAAATCCAGCACTGGATTGCGGTAATTGGAAACAGGAACCTGAAAAAGAAGGAATATTTTGAACCGAACAGATACAAGAGGATTTTTTAATCATTAAAGAAAACATATGCTGAGTTCCATGAGTCTGTTGTACCATCAGTACATAAGGACTGTTCATTAAAATGAAGTCATTAAGCTGTACTCCAACAGCCCTGAGATTATCTCAGCTGGTCAGAGCATGGTGCTGGTAACACCAAGTGGGTCCAATCCCTGTATGGGCCACTTAGAGTTGGACTCCATGATCCTTGTGGGGCCCTTCCAACTCAGAACATTCTGTCAATCTGTGAACTCTGAGGGGGTTTTCCTGGAGGATGGGTTTGGTTGGTTTTTAGCCAGTGAATTACCTTAAAACCAACAAACAAACTTCCCCACCTCCCAAACCAACAACAACAAAACTGAGCCACAGCTCAACGAAATTGTTGTTAGAATTCAAACAAGTAATGACAAACCCTGTTTGTCAAAGCTCAAAATTCTGGTGTTGTTCTCGTGAAGTGCATTAGCAACAGCAGTGCACACCAAGGCAGGCTTAACTGACACATAATGGAGCCAGAAAAGCAGGTGAGCTCTGAAGTGGCTAATAATACACAAAAATCTCCTTCTCCTCCTGGTATTACATAGAAGCTATTTAAAATGATTCATCAACTCAACAGGCACCAGAGTTTTAGGCAAGGAGGATGACTTTTACATTTGCCTGGGAATATTAACACGACAAAACGTGGTTTACTCAGCGGCCAACATGTGACAACTCTCATTAGGATAGAGAAGAAATATGGAATAAAACCAGAATTGCTAAGTTCTTTATGCCTGAAAATCTACACATATACACTGTCCATGTACTACAGGAGCCCCCTCCCCAAGCCTGCTCTGTGCAGGAGCTCCCAAGGGCACCGGTGTGGCCACAGCTCCAGTTCCTGCTCCTCTTGCAGCAGCTCAGACGCTTTATTTCACACGTGGAGCTCCAAACACTGATTTTTCAGCTGTAAGAACACCTTCTTTTCGTGTCACTTCCCAGGCTTACCACTTGCTTGTTCTGTTGGAGCAAAGGGCAGGAGAGATCAAGCTGAGGGCTGCCATACACAGGAATCAGAGTCAGCCGGGAAGGGACAGCACAGACGAATTTCACCATAGCAGGTTCAACCACTGGGAAAGGGTTGGTCACTGTGGGGCTGTTGCCAACTGTTAAGGTAATAACCTGAAAACAGCAAATGAGGAAAGAGTCCAGTTCAGGAATGTCGTATTTCCACAGGTCTCGGTTACACTGCTATCAGAATGAAAAGCAAAAATACAGTTCTTGGGGATTTACAGCACTATTAACACACAGGAAGATGTAAAAGGGGGAGCATATTTCAAGAACAATTCTGTATCACTATGAAAGTGCCATTCCTGGGAACTCTTCCTAGGTGTTCATGTTCATTACTATCAAACTTGATTCAAACAACAAATCTCTTGTAAGTGAAAAAGGAAACAGCAGGTGTTCTCGCAGAGTGAGAATAGAACAGCCCAGAGGCAACATTTATAGTCACTTCAGTGTGTTTAAAAACATCTCATCTTTTATTTTACATTCCTTTCTTAGCCTTCAGCAAAACAAAGTGGATCTAAAGCCAGAGAAGGCTGAGGCAGCTCTGGTCACCTGCCTCACCCCTTCATGCACTGGTGCTGGGCAGCCATGCAGGCGTGCTGGGGACAGCCAGCCAGCCATGCACAGACCTGCACACCAACACCAAGGCCTGCTCCTTCTGAGTCCACACTTCAGAAACAGCTCCACTTTGCACAGCGTCCACTGAGGAAATCAGTGCAACTCAGCAGCCCCACCAAAAAGCTCAGGCCTTGCAGCATTGCAGGAGGAAAACATTAAATCAAAGCTAAAAAGCTTCACGGGCTGGGGAGGGTGAATAAAGCAGGATAAATCACTTCTGCATGTTGGAGAGAACAGAACCAGGTGGAGAACGAGCACGGCCACGCTCACCGAGGCTGCACGGAGAGCAGAGCAGTCAATTCCTGTGGCTGCCATTTGTTAGAATAAACAGAATTACACTGGAAGGTAACGTGGTTAAGAGGAGCAGGTCAGACAGAGGAGTCAGCCTGCTCAGCAACCCTCTGCTCTGATCCCGTTCATGCAAACCAAACCTGCACTCATCAGGATGTTCAATGCATCCCACAACATAAGGTTTCCACGACTTGGGTTTATACTGCAATAAAGCCATCATAAACCACTTTTTAACATAATGCTGTGAAATGCTCCCTCTAAAACCGGCATCACAACGCATAAACAATGCACTCACCCAAGTTCTTTACTGGCTCATTATAAAAACACATCGCTATATAACAGGTATATGGCACCATAAATCTGTCTGGAACCAGTTCTCAGTGCCTGATGGAGAGCAACACAGATCCCTTCTGGCACTTACCTGCTCTCCCAGGCTCCTGCACAGCACCCTAACCCAGTGCTGGTTGTTATTTCGAGGTGTGGGAGGCTCAAGCAAAGACAGGACAATGCTCTCTGCATCCTCAGCAGCGACATTCCTGAAGAACTTGGAAGGTTCTTGGACCCATGGCCTTGGCCCTCCTTCAAACAACATATCCTTAGAGGAACCCAAAGTCACTAAAGCGATGGACGGCGGATCGATAGCCTGTAATTAATTAATTAATTAATTAATTTAAAATTAATAATCTGTTCACACAGTTTGGCTGTGCTCTGCGAAATAAACTTCCTTCTGAATGGAACAGCTGTATTGGTTACTTGGATCAGGCTGTGGCGTCCCCCATGCAGGGGTTTGTCAGCACACTCAGTGAAAAACAGAGCTGCACCAAAACCCACAAGGATTCTGTCCAGCTGGATTATATTCAAAGGAAGCCATGGATCCAAAGAAAAGTTTCAGCTGCATTCTAATCACATCTCTCTCATGAAGAATTACAGCACAAGGGAGACCCTTAATATATTCTTCTGAGCGCAGAGAGATAGTATTCTGCTACACTTCTAAAGGAAGTATTTTAAATGAATGAAATAATGTCAAATTGTACTTTCACTTGACAGTGCTCTCTCCAGAACAGCTCTGTGTATGTAATTATTCTCCTACACAAGTTTTACTTCAAACCTCTCTAACAAATCCTGCACTGATGTGCCTCCCTGGGACAGCCTGTGCTGTTCATCACCACAGCAATTAACCTGACATTTAGTACACAAAACCCATTTGCAGTTTGTGTTTCACAACATCGTATTACATCATTATAGTCATAAATGTGTAGGACTTGCACTATCATTTTTTCCATATTGGGGGAAAGCTGTGGTCAAATACTCAGACTTCAGCTCTGCAGAGTCAGTGCTAGGCCTCTGCAGACGAGGTAACAACGCAGCCTCTTCTGTATTTCCATCTACTGACCCTGGACTCAGCTTCTTTCTTATTTTCTTCACTGAACCACCCCATGGTGGAACACAAACCCACCCACCTCAGTGTTTCAAACCCATTCCTTACAGAACCTGCTCTCTGTCGTGTAAAGGTGTTCAGAACAGAGGAACCAGACTCACTCTGAGTGGGAGGTAAGCGACGATGGCGATGCTGGCAGTGAGGCGCACGTGCCCGTGGGTGTACACAACCACCAGCCTGGTGTACCCCTGAGCTTCAGCCTTCACTCTCACTCCACTGCAAAAATCATCAGTTGGCTTAAGTCTTCCTGCCAGAGAAATTAAAAACATGCAAGAGCTTATTTGGAAAGAAATGCCCGGGCATGTTCGTCACATTCAACATGGCTGTCAGAAGGGAGCCTGAAAGAAAGATGGAGAGAACTTTTTACAAGGACATGTAAAAGGGCAGGGCAAGAGGGAATGGCTTCAAACCGTAAGAGAGAAGGTTTAGATGGGATACTGGGAAAGAGTTCTTGGCTGTGAGGGTGGTGAGGCTCTGGCACAGGCTGCCCAGAGAAGCTGTGGAAGCAAATATATCCTCAAAATAAAACTACTCGGATCCCCTCCCCTCTGAGGTTTGGCACTTCTGTGGGGATACTGGCCAGAGCCATGAAACAGCCATTTAAGGGAGAGCTGTGCCTTGGTAACACCTGTGACCAATTTAACTTCCAGACCAGGGAGGGGGTCAAGAGCACCTTCAAGCGGGCTGAACACGCCGGGGTTCTCCATCTCCACCGCGAGCTCCAGGTGCGAGCAGTCGCTCAGCGGGACCAGCTCGGCCCTCTCCACACCGGTCCTGCCGCTGATCCTCAGGGGCAGCTCCAGGACCTGCCCAACGTGAGCTTCCACCTGGCAGGGAGTGAACTCCATGGCACTGGGCTCGCTCACGTACACCTGAGGGGGGAAGGAACAGGGACAGCTGTGTTTCAGGGCTCCTCTCCCATGCCAGCCCGAGCCCTTGGTGAGCCCTCCTTTTACTGCTACTCCTGTAATTCTCTCTTCTGCTTTGCAGACTTTGAAGTGTGGACTAAGTTGTGTGGTATCTCCAGGAGGTCCCATCACCAGCTGGGACAGATTTAGCATCCATTAAAGAATCCACCTCAGACTGACCACAGATTTCGTAACAATCACTATGATCAAAGCTTTTATTTACAGTATCTTAACTACTTAATCTTCTGCAACTGGCTTCAGCGTACCAAACCATATGGTACAGGGTTAAAGCTGTAATCTGCGTGGATTAACTACTCCTAAAACTACTACTATTAAAATTTGTTCACTGAGGTCAGTAAACACAACTCTGAAGAGATATTCCACAAAGCAAGCAGCTCCTAACACAAGAACAAAGGCATTCAAAAATAACCTATTCAGATTGTGCAACACACTGCTCTGAAAACTCTCATGGACAGAAGGTTTCTTTCTGTCTTCGGGCTTTGACTTACGTTTGAGGATAAGAAGTTTTAGCTGAAAAAAATCTTCATTCCTGTGTCTCCTGCTGGTAACTGCTGCACTGCCAAAAAGCAGCATCCTGGGCTGTTTGGAGAGTTACTTCAGAGCAAGTGTGTAAGCTAAATTCTGAACAGATTTTAATTCATGTCACACCCCTCCCTTTGGGGCCACTGGATGTACTGTTCCTGCATTTGCCTCACTCCACACCACACAGTGACCACCCTGACCTAAGAACAGGGGATGGTCTGCACAGACACCACAAAATCCCTCTTGGGAGTGATGTTTTTCATTGCCATTTTCTTCAAATTTTCCTACAATACTGTATTTTCTTGGCCAGCTCAGGCATCTGGAGTCAGTCTGCAGCACTGTGCTCACTTCAGTTACTGCTCCAGACAGAAATTTCCTTGCACATCTCGATAACAACTGTCACCCTTTGATATCGAGGGAGAACACCCACCTACCACCCTACAGAAGGAACTTTTAGTTTGGCTTGTCTGCTTAGATGGCCAGGCCAGGAGTCCATTACCATTTCCTTCTTGCACTTAAAACTTCCAACAAGCAGAAAGACTTGCCAAGGAAATCAGGAAGGGGCGAAAATGGGAGTAAAGCTAATGCACTGGACAGAGTTCGATTCCCTGAAGCACAAACTGAAACTCATCCCTAAACCTGCCACAGGACAGGCAGGGAAACCTCCTGAGAATGTTCTGGAAGGGGAATGCCTATGGCATTCTCAGCCCCTTCGCTGTTTCAAGAACCATCATTGAAAAATAAATCTCTTACCTTCATTTCTCCATAATGCAACGGATTGCGAACGTCAAATGCCTGAATGACACTGAGCCCAGCATCACTCCCCGTTGTCATCACTCCTTTGACTGTCACTGTAGCTACTGCCTGGTTAGAAGAGGACCAGCTGAAGTTGCCACTTCCACCCTGAGCCTGGAATACAGAGGGAAAAATCTTTCAAACATTTAATCAAGCACATGGTTCTCGCATTTCTTAGCTTTGGATATCTTGCCTTCGGACATCTTGCATGAAAACCAGGAATGCGCTGAGAATGGGAAATCCAAACAAAACACCACCTCAGAACTTTCAACTAAGCAAGGTGAAATGGGAGATGAGAAGATTGCTACCCTTCATTCATTTTAATTTCAGCTTCTTTCACCCTTCAAAATAAATGTCAAAAGTTCCATCAGAGTAAAACGAGGGTGAACACTGGAGCAATTTTTTAATGTATATTGTTTTAGTTTCTTTAACTTCCTCAGCACTTCCTTTAACCTGTTGCATAATTAAAAATGAACAAAGCGATAAATCTTGTCTAGAAGGACAGTGTGGAAAACAAACAAACCTAAATTATGCAGGAGAGCTCAGCTAGTAATTTTTAGCAGGAAAAGAGAATAGAAAGAAAATGAAGAGGAGGGTCATTTCCCTTCTTCCTTCCTCTGAGCACGTGCACAACCTGATTACAGAAGGACACGAACACACAGGTAGGGGTGTGTGACAGGAGATGCAGGGGATGTGGTGAGAAAGGATAAAAGAACGCAAGAGTTCAGCATATTTGTAAAGGTATTTCAGTTGAAACAGGGAGATGAGCATAAAATATAAAAGAGAAATACCCCATTTTTAATAACCGTGTGAAGTCTCATCTCCTTGCCATAAACCCCAGACACCTCACTACATTTTCCCTCTCTAGCAGTCAGCCTGCACCGAGGAGAGGAGGGGTAAAGCAGCTTCCCCTGCAGGCTGATCATTACCCACAGCCTGTCAGGGGAGCTCCACACTGCTGCCTGTGAGCGATGCCCTCCCCAGGAACCTCCACGTGCTCAGCTCCGCACAGCTGGCACTGCACCTCTCCTGCATGGACTGAAGGAAGGCAACAGAAACCACCTCATTAGCACGAATATGAACAAAGCAACCCCCAACAAACCAGACAGCTGACAAAGTAAATCCTGCCAGGCATTCTGATACCATCTGGAGGGAATTACTTTAGCTATAAACAGAATTTGGCTAGATCCAAAAATCCCTTTCAACTTATTTTCAGAAAAAGTCTATTCACCCATTTGAAACAGCCTGGCTGAAGCTACGGAGTGGGAGGCAAACACTGATGGAGAGGCAGGAACAACAGTCGAGCTGTGTGCGTGCTGCTGACAACCACCACTGGTCCTGTGGGATGGAGAGACCGGAAGAAAGGTCTCCGTTTCAGCAAAATTTAAATCTTGGGAGAAAAAGTTTCTATGTTTTTATTGAAAAAAATCACAGTAAAGTAAGAATACTGACACGATTGTTGCAGTATCATGAAGGAATGTTCTCTAGTGAGGCACTTCATTATATATGCGAGATAAGGTGAGGTAAGAATAGAACTGTGAGACAGGTAGGAAACAAAACCACATCTACTTTCCCTCACTGGGAAAACTCCAGCAGAATTATGATGAAGCACTGAAAATACAGATTTGAACAAAGAATTTTTACCACACTCTGCTGGTGTGGTCAGGAATAGCATGAAGTAAACCAAACTAATGCCACAGAACAGACAAGTAGAGATGCAGTGCTTAACTCAATGGAGTTACCTTTACATTTACACTGGAGAATGCAGTTTGATCCCTATGAGATTGATTCTCTTCATGGAACCACTGAATCAGTAAGGCTGGAAAAGACCCCTGAGATTATCAAGTCCACCACTGAACCACGTCCTCAGGTGCCAGATCTCCAAGTTTTTTGAGCACTTCCAGGGATGGTGACTCCACCACTGCCCTGGGCAGCTGTGCCAGTCAGTGCTTGACAACCCCTTCTGTGAAGAAATTTTGTCTAATATCCAATCTAAAGGTGAGGCCGTTTCCTCTCATCCTGTCCCTTGTTACCTGGGAGAAGAGCCTGGCACCAGTGTCCTGCTGCCTCTTTGGATAGGGTTTATTTAGGACAGATCCAAAACTGAGCACCACTTTATGCTAAAAGGGAGAGGCAGGAACTGTGCATCCAACACCTGAGTGCAGGGGCTGGGTATTGTTGGCCTAGGATAGGAGTCTGGGCTGAGAAAGCACAACTTTCTTTTCCTTAGTTACACTGGAGATACTGGAAGACAAACCATCCCTTCTGGAAATGAGCTGCGGCCTTTGCCTCCCTGGAACTTTGTATGAGGAGCACGAGGTGTGTGGCGAGTGAAGAATACTGATGTCCAAGGCTGGCAGAGTGCTGCTAATTAATCTTGTCATGCCCTTTTTGCAGTCACTTCACACTCCCATTCATATTTCCAATCCTTGCCAGCAAAGGGCAGCCTCTAATGATTGCTGTGGAGCTTTGCATATAGGATGCTTCCTGGAATTCCAAACCACTCCAGGCATAGGTGCATGGTGCATGTGTGAGGGAGAGAGGAAGGGAAGGTAAGAGATAAAAGTCACTGGGGTTTTTATGTTTGTTGGTTTCTTGGTGCTTTTTTAAAACTATCTATTAATTCCTGTAACTGACATCCCATGAAGTTCCTCCAAATTACATTTTGGATGCCACTGTGCCTGAAGCACCCAAAGTCAACCCTACCTCAGTGGTGTCAGGCCTCGCTGTGCCTGCCTGAGCAACACTCCCTGCAGCTGGGTGCTTCTTTGGCATACCTGGATGGTGTACTGGTAGACTCCTGCTTTTGGCTGCCAAGGAAACATCAGAATGCTGGGTAAAAGAAACACTGGAACATAGATCTCCACATCCTGCTGGTTTCGCACTGGAACTGGTAAGGTATGAACGCCTCCATCCTGCAAAGTGACAGAGCACAGCGTTACAGATGGCACCACAGTGCTTCCCAGAGCTAATGTTCAGTCCTTACGTACAGACACATCCTTGAAAACATCTCAGAGAGGAAGGAAAGCTACGTAGGATCACTGATGAACAGCTCCTGGCAGCAAGGTGTGCTACTGTACTAAATGAGTGCTATCGCTACGGAGATCCAGGTGCCCACATCCATTCAAAAGGCAAACACCAAGAAGAAATGCACTCTTTCACCACTCCTATTTGAGACCTCATCTGGAGAACCAATCTGGAGGCTTGACACCTGCATTTATTCTTTGCTCATCCCACTCTGTACAAAATTCAGCCTGAAAGACCCATTGCTCAACCCCTGCAAACGCTGGCCTTCACAGCTCTGCTGTCACTGCAGGGCCACAAGCCTCTGGCACAACCCTCTGCTGCTGCAGGGCTGAAGGAAAAACAGCTCTCAGTGGATGCCTTTCCATTGAAGAGAACATCTCTGACACAGAGAATGGCCATGGCTTATCACATTCAAGGATCTACTAAATCCTGCTCAAGGAATCACTGAAATGCTTTCACAGCAAATGGGTTGAAGTGTTGAAGTTTCAAGCAAAAGCAACTCACTTCCACACCACGTGCCCTAGTTAGCCACACATTCAGCAGAAAGTTAATGAATATTAATTTGGAGAAATGTGCAGGCTGATACATTTGGCAGATTGTCATTCCAGAGTTTAAGGTCACTTACCAATGGATAGCAAACTTCCCCAATGTAACTGACTGCAGAACAAGGCCAGGGCATGAGAGTGATGATCCTAGCACAATAAAGTGTAAAATTCCCTCAGCCTGCCAGAGGCCCCTTGCCCAGCACAAGGATCTGCCACGAGAAAAGAAATCAGTGCTGTGCACCACTGCCTGAACAGGAGTTTGCCACGTGCTCGGGAGAAAAACCCCACAGTCTTTATTTAAGCAAATCCTCTGTTGACTCAATTGACAGTTTTCATGAAGAAAGGATTTCAGAATTTGGTTCTTAATCTGTTCAAACAAAGACAGCTCAGACCCATGTAACTCTCAGGTTTCCCTTTGCTATGAAGTCACTACTGCACAGCTCAATTACTTTTAGGCCTACCAGTGAAGCAGAGGAGTTTTCACCAAGACACACCTGATCAACTACTGATGTGAGAGCAGCATCAATCGTGGTCAGACCCGCCTTCACTGCCATCACGTAGTGATAGGATCCGTTCAGAGATGACTGCAGCACCTCAAAGTATTCTTTGGACAGCTCTGTAGTAATCCTGATGTTCTAAAACCAGAATGTGAAATAGAAATTGCCACAGGTAACTGACATTAAGAGAGGACAGAAAGCTGTAAACATACAACAAGTCGATGAGCAAACTATTGTTTAATGACATAGTTCAAAGACACATGGTTGAAACTGATTAGAATTTTCCAGTCTTTCAGTAAGATTTTACCTTTAGACATAGCATTAACGCCACAAAAAGTTTTTTATAATATTATCAGCAATATGTACTTTAACATGGAAGTATCCATATTTATACCACTAAATAATTCATATTTTACAGTAATTTTCTAATTTTTTCCTTCTTAAACACAAAAGAACATGTGAACATACTGCCTCAACAGCACACTACTGAGCTCTAGCTCAAACTCAGATCTGTATCCCAAAAAGCAATGATGGGCAAATAAAATAACATTCCCGTAGCTCCAATATTCTGAAAAGCAGTAATTTAATAAAATCTTTCTTGTTGCGAATGAACTGTTTAAATTTAGTTTTCTTTATAGTTTTTTAAGAACTTTGTACATTTGGTACCTAGTATAGAGAACTTAAGAAGAAGCTGTTCCCTGTGAGGGTGGGGAGGCCCTGGCACAGGGTGCCCAGAGCAGCTGTGGCTGCCCCTGGATCCCTGGCAGTGCCCAAGGCCAGGCTGGACATTGGGGCTTGGAGCAGCCTGGGACAGTGGGAGGTGTCCCTGCCCATGGCAGGGGTGGCACTGGATGATTTAAGGTTGCTCCAAGTCCCACCCAGCCTGAAGGACATTGTCCAACTTCCTTTTTTTTTCTACAGCACTTAAGACTCCAATAATTTCACATGAATCACCCAGAGTGCTTTATTTTTAAAAAAGTAACAACAAAACAAATGGAAAAAAGGAAAAGGCAAGAAACAACGTGCTTTGCACTGTCCTGTCTCAATGTAAATAAGAAACCACTCAAATCATCTCAAAGCAGGGATTTAGGAGACAGTCACTGAAAAGTATATAAACATTTCAACTTACATCAGATAAATACACCTTATTGCTTGATTTATCATACACGTCAATCGTAATTTCATAAAGTCTGCCCGTTTCCAGGACCCATCTGTCACCTGGATGAACTGTAAATCCTGCAAAACAGGAAATATTGAACAGCACAAACCAACAGCCTCTTTATCTAATGGAGAAAAGCATTTTGCTTCTGGTGCCCACACTCTGCAGATGAACATTCATTATTTCAAACTGCTGACTACAGAGATAAAAGAAAACACATAAAACCTATTTCACATCGAGCTACTTTTATGAATAAAATTACTTTTCTGTGAAAACTAACACGAGAAACGGAAGCGTGGAGACACAGCATGAAAATCACAGGAACAAGGCAAGAAATTGCATTAAGCAATCAGGAGGACTGCAGCAATACCAACCCAGATATGCAGGAGGGACCACGTAGACAGTGCTGTTGGGCAGCCTGGACACCCCCTGCATGCGGATACCTGAGGGCTCAGTAAAGGAACACACCAGTTTAGCACAAGTCAAGTCAAGATCAGCATTTTCCTGGGACTCCTCGTGCCCCTTTGGCTATTTTAAAGCTAATTGTACCCTGCAAATAAACATCATTCCCACTTCTCTGCAAGACAGTGAGCGCTTCGGAGAGATTTCACTAGAGAATATTAAGACTGAAAGACAAAAATTAAACAAAGCCCCATCACATTTCTACAGTGACTGAGGGGAACACACATGGTTTAAGTGATCTTTTGCCAGCCTAATTTGTTAAAACATTCCACGGCATCAGACAGCTCTGCTGAGACTGATTTCACAGCAGTGCTGCTTTCCATGGCTCCACCAATGCTGATTTCCAGACTCCTGGTACAAACGAGGATTACTTTATCTTTCTGTGCTGCCAAGGGAGGAAAGCTTGTCCCCTGCCACAGGGTGGAGGCTGGAAAGCCCTGCCCAGGAAGGATACTCTTGTGCAGCAGGACGAGGTTGGCCTGCCCCTGCTGCAATGCAGTCACGATGGATGTTGCCTGGTCCAGCTTGGCAACGGGCCGGGAGGGATCTCCCTTGGGATCCAGGATGTTGTTCTGGAGCTGCAGCTCGTACTGGTCTGATGGCATCGCTATTTCTGGAGGTAAAACAACACAACACATGGCACAATAAAAGCAGGTGTGGCAGTGTTTGGCTGCTGCTAATTATTGCTGCTGATTGGTTTTGATTGATGCCTAGCGCACGTATTAAATCGGTATTTTTAATGTCTCGTAAAAATAGCACTTCTGTCATCATATCAACACACACACACAAAAATGAGCTTCTTGGCAAGCTTTAATGGCTGTGAAACTGCAATTCCCAATTAATATCATCTCACTGTTAAGACCTCACATCCAACTGATTTCCATGTTTGAAAGGAAAAAAAAAGACAAAACAGAAAAAAGGGAAAAAGGAGAGAAGAGAGAAAACTCAAGGCACTGCACTCTGCAATGGGCATAAAGCCAGCTAACCCACATTTATAAAGGCTTCAACTCTGTGGAGCAAATCCATTTGCCAATAAAACATTTTCTGTTAGAAAAGTTACAAATCTAAATTTGATTTGAGTAAGAAAGTCAGTCAGTTCCTTAGTGACTGTCAACATCTGAAATGACAGTGTTAGCTCCTGCTCTAAGTTACCCTTGTCTTTACATCCTTGACAAATCTGCAAGAGTATATTCTTAACAGTCACAATTTTTTTGACTGAAAGAACTAAACAGCTGTATCATTGTGGGCCTTAGGAAAACAGTATTAAATATTAACAAAGTAGTTTAAACACAATTAAAAATTTCTCAGCAGCTAAAAATTCACGCAAAGCATTAAAAAATAAAAATAAAAGAGAACAGATACAAACCTGTGATCTTCCCCTGCCTCAGTTTCTGAACTCTGTACTGAATTGATGTTCCTACCAGAAGATAAATGTCATATATTGGATTTAAAAGGATGTTTTCCAAAATAAGCAGTCTGACTTCTGCAGGGTGTACATCCTGTTGATGGAGAGGGAAAAAAGAGAAAAAGTAACCACATTTAAAGCAGCTCATTTGTTTGAAACAGACCACGCAGCAGGAACTTAGAATCTGGAAGTGAAAAACATCACTTGCTGCAATTGGCTCTTTATTTGCATCTTGAATTTTGTCACAACAGGGCAATGCAAGGGACAGTGAATGGTACAGAGATTTGCTCTGTGCTCACAGTGCAAGAATGAAGAAAACAAATCGTGTCTGTATGAAGATCATATTGGAGAACACAGAAAAACCTGAGGCAGATGCTCAGTGATCATTCAGACATTCAGAAATCCATCTTGCCCCCTGTAAAACATGGCACCTCCAGACAGCATCTCCATTGTAACTTCCCTGAGGAATCTGCATCCAACTCACTGGTCTATTAAACCAGGAATACAACAGGTAATTGCATAAATTCTCTTACAGCTCTTTGAGGGATGTTCATTGAAAATGTGCAGTCTGGCAGCAGTGAAAGATTGAAAGGAGCTACTAACCAGAAAGATAAAAAATTGCAAACAGAACAATATTGTTTCAATTTCTCTCACAGTGTCAGCTCAAAATTAATTGAGAAATATAAATATTAAACCAGAAAACTAGCCAGGCTACAAGCATTCAAAAAAAGCCTGACTGATAAAATGTAGAGTATGTCCAGGTACTCAGTACAATTAGGCAGAACTGAACTAAACTTTGTAACAAAAATACCATTCTCAACATGCACTACTACTTGTGCCACCTTACCAGTGGTACACACATGTAGATAATATTTTAGTAGAACACTTTTTACAGCTGAGGCTCAGACAGCCCAAGGCCATTCTGCTTTCAGCAGAAACATGAAGCACAAAATACAGTAACACAAATCTGCAAAACCAGACTGCAGAGATGAGATGAACTTCAGAAAGCCTCATTTTATAGAGGCAGTTTTATAAGGTGCAGTATTAAGCTGATACCAGCACAATGATCAATTAAATTAAATATAACAAAAACTCCCACAGGTGTTTGTAAATTCTTCTAAAAGAAAAAACAACTGTTTGCAGAGTGAAATGAAAATCTCAGGGAGCCCAAGCTACAAAGACAGAACCATCCCAGATCTCCACAGCAGCTGGGAAGACCACCCAGCACTGGAGCTGAACACTCTGGCAGCTCTGACACTCGGATCACAAAGCCCTTCCCTGGACACCAGAACCTCATGAGGCAGAGCCGAATATAAGAAAGTATTCATAGGACACTCATTTCAAGCACAACAGGAAATAAAGTTATTTCCAACAGAGCAAACCTTGTTCTAGATATTTATGGACTGAATAAGGATAAACTCAAGTTTCTTACCTTATAGATGCTTTCCTGAAGTCTTGCTTTTAATTTAGAACTCCCTGTTTTCATTCCAGACACCAGAATGGTATCTCCTTGCTTGGCAACTTTTTCCATCTCCAATATATAGGAAGGAGGGATGTAAGTGGATTCTAAGAACTTCAGTATACTGAAAAGTGAATAAAAAAGTGAATAGAAAAATTGTTAACCAACCTTTGTAAACCCACAGAGAAACCACCAGCATCTATTCCCAGCCACACTTCCATTTTTAAGCCAATTTAAGATGTTTGCCTGGGACCAGATATCCAAATTTTACTCATCCTTCGAGGTATCTGCAGCTAATTTCTGTGACAGATAAGTTTGTTTGAAGCTTGCTTGTGAGCTATCAGAAGACTGCACATGTTGTCTACAATGACCCCTCCAGTTTGTACAGTAGGTGAGACTGCAAAAACTCTCTATATTGTAGAACAACTGATGTGCAAGACCCAAAGCTTGTGTTTATAAAAGCAAGAGCTCAACAAACCCAGAACGTAACTTTGACCTCTCTCAAAAAGCCAGGATGTATTTAATAAATTACTATGAAAATCATCTACAAGCAGAAGACTTGTAGTAACTGTTAGAAATTTCAAAGAAAAGTGGCAAAAGAGAGGGAAGGAATTGGCCATGAAGGGGCAAACGACAGGAAATGGAAAGAGGAGCATATTTTACAGGGTGTCACCTTCTGTATGCACATCATCTGCTTGGCTTCATGTGCACCTGTACAGCAAAACCAGCAGAGCCATATGGAGAACAGTTATGGATATTAACATATTTATGACAATTTAGAATGTATTTTGCAAAGCTGTACCACCTGTAGAAGATGTTTATGTTATCACAGTTATGCTAACAGTAGAGCATATATCAATATTAGTTTGGTTAAATCACATCAGCAAATACTTATGCTGAAAGAAAAAGCTCCACATGGACTATGACTTGGGCTATCCAGTCCCACTAAGCCATTCATTCTGGCTCTCACTCAAACCTGCAGATTCAAGTGTCTCACAGGCTTAACAGACTTTCCCAAGCTAATGCTGCTTCTCTAGGGCTGCAAAATCAGTTTGTGTTTGTCCAGTAGCAAAGTCCTGCCCCCCACTCCACTTGCAGCGTATTTGGAATGTCAGTTTGAGGATGGAAGTTGGTTGTTAGCCTTTCTGCTCTGTAGGAGAACTGGTTTCCCCACAAGGAATTATCCTATTTCAACCCCAGAACCAAGTGACCACTGACATTTGAAATTTTTCAAGTTCAGAGAGCTCCTTTCTGAAATGGAAGGGGATTTTTTCTCCTTAAAAAGAAAGCTAAAAATAAAACGCTACTGAAATCCCGAGATAACAATCTTACTGATAAATCTTCCCTTTGCAGGAGATGTTTCAGCAAGATCAACAACTGCATCTATTTATTTCTAATTATTGCATTAGAGCTACCAGAGCTGCTCATTAACACTATCGGTTAAACTAAACAGAGATGAAAGTGCCCAGGCTGTCGAGCAGGTAGACACTTAAAAAAACCCAACCTAAAACAACTGACCCTGAAGCATTATTATTATTTTAGGCACGAGTTCACTAAACTGCCCAGATGTGGGGAAGTATTTTTACACATCCAACTGAACAGGCTTTTGGGACCAAAGGAAAGGACTTTACCGTAGTGCGTTGTGGGAGTCTGAGAAGCCATCGGCCTCTGGGTCCTTCACCACTGTCCAGTCAAACACCAACCCTGCCAAGGTGCTGAAAGTGTTTCCTACAAATCAAACAACCAGATTAAAGCATAGAGTCTTCCTGGAACATAAACCACAACTTATTTCCCCGGGAAATGTCTCTATTTTATCCCTACAAGAAGAACCATGGAGCACCCTTGAGTTTGCACGAACACCAAGCCAAGAATCCAGCGTTACACATAGGATAAAAACAAATTTACTTTTCATTATTAACATATCATCATACTTCACCTGGCAGTCATGGTTTAAAAACACAGGTAGGATGGCTCAGTAAGCACCCAAAACAATTAATTCAACCTTTTATAGCTGCTTAATACATTATTTCCTTTCAGTAGTTGTCCTAAAAATCCCTTGCTTGGGGTGTTGTGCACAGAACTTGATTGTTGAAAGCATGGAATTCTTACCAGAGCACGGTTCTTTTTCTGATGATACAGGCTACAAAAAGAAGAAGTTTTCTGCTCCCACCAAATAATGATGCATTCAGTCCAAATGCACTGACTCATGTGAGCCTAAATGGTGCCTCCCAAAAGCGAGTGTTTGTGTAGTAATTAACAGATTGAGCAACACGTGGTTGGTCTCAAACATCACCTCTGAACTTGCTGTTGGATACCTGACTGGTCACAAAAACATCTCTTTGCAAAATTCTTTAGACTACCTCAGCTGAAAAGAAAAAAGAACAGACAATTTCACAAGGTATTATCCAGAGAAGCCCTTAAAATTCTCCACTTGGCTTCACACATCACACAACCAAGTGTGTCACAAGTAAAGCCAGTGCATGTATCAGACAATCAGAATTTTCAATACATATTTAATCTCCTACAAGGATATCTCATACCTTCCGAATCCAAAGCGTGAATTTTGAGCTCCAGTGGTGAATCCTCAAGGTAGAGCTCTCTCGTTGTGGACACAACTTGAATGCCATGAATTAAATCAACAATGGCATCACAGCGAAGCACTTGTCCAGTCACTTGAAGAGACATCAGAAAGAGCACAAGAAATCACAACACTGGATGTGCTCATCAAAAGCAGCAACAGTGATGCACCTCAAATTTAGCCAGTGGCGCAAGACACTGACACTGACGGAAACTGAAACTTGGTCATGACCTTGATGAAGAAACTCTTGGTCAAATGGTGGCTCAGAAAGCAAGAAAAACAGCTCCCTTCCTCACTGAACTGCAAAATAGATCTGCAGAAACTCTGATTTCCAGCCACACTGACAGTTACAGGGGTTGTCTTGGAGTGCTTAAGGCAGAGTTGCTACAGTGCTCTCATGTCCCAGAGAAATTAATGACTTTTACCCACAGACAAGAAACCCCCATAAACTCCTCCAGTTAGCGACTGCAAGGCATTTAATTGGCCATCCGGTTTTGCCTCTCTGTCACTATAAAAACTAACCAGGTATACTGTGTATGACAGACACAAAGGCAACTTCCAGGTTTTTCAGATGCGAAGTATCTGAATTTGCATTAGTAATTTTTATTAAATATTTTTTATACTTTTACACTTTTTTGTATTTCAGTCACCCTCTCCATTTGTGGATTTTGGGGGGGTTTTTTTAAGAACTACCTTTTTCCTGGATGTATCATTACAATCATTAACATTTATCTGAGGCAAAGAGAAGTTAAACCCCACGCCCATGGAAAGCCTAAAATGACTGTGCATAGGAACAGAAATTTGCCGGTGCATTTCTAAATCTCGGCTTTGTTTCCGGAGCGCAGCGGGATGCCCGAGAGAAGCAGCGGCTCGCCCAGCCAGGCTCAGACTTACGCGTGTCCTCGGCAGAGATGATGGTGGTGAGGCGCGTGGGCTGCGAGGAGCGCGCCTGGACCAGCGCCCTCTGCGAGCAGCGGCAGCCGTCCTGCCCCAGCGGCTCGATGCTCGCCACCTCCGGCCGCGTGGATGACCTGCGAGGGGTTGGGGGGTGTCAGAACACGATCAAGGCTCTGCCGTAAAGCCACCTGAACAATTCACCTGGAACATGCTGCATGAACGGCAGCTGGCTTTGGGAAGAGCGGGATGGAAGCAGCTCCTGGGGACTCCAGTGTGGGCTGAGGCAGGGGAAAGCCCAGGCCAGAGGAGGGGCAGACAAACACAAGCATGGCTTTCTCTCCACCTTGGCAAGGTCACTGCTGAAGGCAATTCAGCCACTCCAGCCCTGTACCCAGCTACTCCTCAAAGCTGCAAGCCTTTGGCCTGACTATTGATTACCTCTGAGGTGTGGAACAAGTGAAAACACATACAGAATACTGAAATAAAGGTGAAACACTTTTACCTGAAGTGCCATTCACCACTTGTATTTTCAAAATAAGTTTGAAACAGTTCTGAAAAAACTGGAACCTTTCCCAATGACAGAACATCACAATTATATACACTTGCTATGACGAGGGCTCTGAACAAGAAGAAACATTTCTTAAGAAATTTAAGGCAAAAAAAATTTAGTCTGGTTAGCTGAAATATGTAACACTGTGTGAAACATGCAAAGTTGTATAATCATCTTTGGTGCAATATAAGCCTACGTGGAATTTCAACCTAAAATTGGTGAGTCTGTTACTTCCTTCTCCGACGAGTGGGGAAAGGACAGTGACACGTGTGCCCAGGGGCCACTCCGCTGCCCAGGGCTGAGCACATGGAGCTGAGACCACGCTGGATCGCAGGGGGGTGACTACACACCTTTCTCTTTCTTCTCCAAATACCTTGTAAACCACACAAAAAAATTCCCGTCAATGCCTTGTTAAGTGCCTTATGGTGTCTGGATAAATTAAAGTTTGTGAAGTGCCTTACTCGGTCTGGGTGTTGTTTTAAAACTTGCCAAGTACCTTATTCTGCCTTAATGTTCTGAAGTTTGCAAGTAAAAGTTTGCACCCTCCTGAGAATTTTGTTGCTTCGCCTGCTCAGCACCTAGAGTGAATCAAACCACCTTCCCCTAAACCCATGGAGCAGGCCAGGGCATTACAGAGCGGAGCCCAGCTCTCCCTTCCAGCTTGCCAAAAGCTTCAAGATAAAACAACAACAAAAGTTAAAGAGTCATTAAAAACCAAGCCTTTTGAAAGTAAATTTGAGATAGCAGCAATACCCATCCGAGGGCTAACTGCAGAGCCAGTGAAACACGGCAGCAGCCGCGGGTCGCAGCTGCTCGTCCCCAGCCGCGCTCACAGCCCCGAGCTGGGCACGGGGAGCCGCTCGGGAATCCAGCGCCCGAAATAGCCCCGCTGTGTGCTCGGGAGCCGGGTCACGGCGCGCTCACAAGGGCCCTTTGAAGGATTAAAACAATGAAAGCAAGCACTGAGGGGTGACAAAGCTGTTCGGGAATTGCTTCTCCGGATGAAGAGAGCAGCTCTGATGAAAACACTGCGCTATCTGGTAAATGCAATCTAAGCCGGGCACTGGATCCCCTCCTGCTGAAGATGGGGAAGCTGGATGAGTTTAGCCTTTTTTTCTGGAGGATGTACAAAAACGCGTACCTGCGATGTATGGGGAAAATTCTCTAAGCCAGCAAGGAGCGGGATGGGAGTTCCAAACAAAAACAATGTCTTGAATCAACAATATGCCTGAATCCCCACACAGAGGAATTTACCTCCTCCTCTTACTGACACAACCAACAATTCCACACCAGCAAAAAACTAAACTTCTCCTTAACTGAAACTGTATCTATTCAAGAAATAACACATCACACCACATTCGATTATCTGAGAGTTAACAGCTGCAGCCCAGGTGAGCACAGACCTCTGCTCGCAGCCCCTGCAATAAAATTGCAAATCCCGTTTCTAACCTTAAGCTCCCCAACAGTATTTTGCTTACATAAGGAGTAGTGTTAGAGGATTTTGAAACAACACTACCAACTGCTGACCCAGAATTTCAAAGTATTTTATCTGATCAAGGAATAAACAGCCCACAGCGGTATGCAATGGGCAATTTACACACCAATTAGAAGCTTAAACCTGAAAATTGTTTATCTATCCTATATACCTAAGCAACGTACACAAATATGTGCATATTTTTTATAGTCGGGTTTACACTGTTTCTAAAATAATATGATTTTCTGTATTAGTAGCACACTTAGCTTCACTAAAAAATTAAAAGATTTTTTAGAGGTTAAAAGTGAGTAATTAGTTGTTGTTCTCAGGCAACCATGAAACAGTTTTCCAACATTTAGCAAGTTTCTTTAAACAACATTAGCATTCACAACCAGTAAAAGGCTTTTCCTGTACTTGGCTGGTTGGCTTTTGAAGTCCTGAGCATGTGGATTTGACTTAGTCTGCACGCAGGTATTTTAAAATAAGTATTACATGTATGGAACTGACTTTTATTTAGCTCTTTACACTGCTTAATATTCTCTGCCATTAGATTTTTTGTTATTAATTTGAGGGTTTTGCATTCTTGCAGTCTGGAATTGATTGTGTTTACAACACAACAGGGGTTTCACTGTGGTTTGTATTTGTTCTTTTAGTATCTGGCTATGAATTGTAATACAAAACCACTGCAGTTTGCACTAATAGCAGTGTTGTAAAACTGAATCTAATTACAGGATACTTTTCAGACTAGAAAAAGGGAGGAACAAAGATCAACAAAAATTAAATTTTAACTGTAGACTTATATATACTCCACAATTTTAAAGGAACTTTCAAGCTTTTACAGCTGAAAGCCAGTCACTGCAGCAGAGAACCTGAGATTAGACACTATTTGGCTTCTAGCAGTAGTTTAAGAGGTAGAGTATCAGCTGAATGTCTTTTTTTAATAAAAATTTTACTCAAGTGGGCCTCTCTGAGGCTTGGTTTTCTATGGATTTATATTTAAAAACAATCTGCATGACTGGTGCTTTTTACAGGAGAACATATGAAGTATTTGATGACCCCTCTATCATTCAGCAATATCAAAAGCACATTTTGTTTAGAGCTACCTGGATGCAGGGCCAAGCACAGAGAGGCAAAGGCATTAATCAACCCCAGGCTGGGAATTACAGAGGCGCTGCTCTGGGATCACTACTGGGTCCTAGATGGGCAAGAAGAAACTTCGGTTTAGAATGACAAAAACTGCAATTTATATCCTCTGTCGACTACAGCAGCTCTTCGGCAGCGTGTCAGTGTGTGACATTGAGAGCTGGGCTTGTCAGAGGGCAAAATTAGATCCTGAGAAGGCAGCAATGGGAAGCATTTCTGGCACTAGCTCTGGATCCCACGCCAGCGCCTGTAAGAAACAGCCGGGCAGGGAAGAAGCACTGGAAAGAAGAGTGAGGAGAGGGGAGGGGAAAATAGCTCACCAAAGTCCCCAGTACTTATTTCCCTCAGAATAAAATCCACTTGCTGAGGAATGAATGGCACTTGCAAAGAGGCTGCCAGTCCTCTTGCTGGCTTCTGTTTCATTCATGATTTCCATCCCCCCTCCACGGCCCCAGACACAGAGCCCTGTGCCAAGATTGTATCTACCCAATTTACCCAAACCCCGGCCTGCGCTCTTTAATCGACTGTTCTGTAACACCACATGTCAATACCTCACTCGATTATACTTCATTTATTTATCAGTTGGTTCAAAGATCAGGCACCTATTACTGTTTCTCTCCCTAGCAATTCTCTGTTGATTCTTGTTGCTCCAGGGTTTTATACTGTTCTGCCAGCTCTTCAAACTGAACTCCACTGAGTCAGCAAAAATCCACCTTTGTGGAGCTGCACCATGCCTGCCAGTTGAGCTGATCTTTTAGGATTTTAGCAGGCATTTGGGCAGATTTGTAGTCAGAGGGAAAGTGGGTAGTAGAAGTTTCCAAGAGTTTGGGAAGATGGGACTGACCAATACACCAGGGACTTTATATAGTCACTCTTGGGACTAAAAAACTAGCAAAAGTCTTAAAACATTTATTTCACGGGTGCTCAGCAATGAAAAGCTGCCCAAAATCAACAAGTCCCTCATCCTTCTGTCTGCTTCTCCAGGCAGGGGATGCTCAGACTGAGAAAAAGCTTTTTCAGCAGTAAACCTGCACTGATGTTGAGACATCAGCTAAGAGAGACAACATTATTTCCTGTGCCCCCTGGGCTCTGGCACAACACCTCTGCTGCAGGCTCACACCCCTGCTCTGGTTCGGAGCCAGCAGTCTCAGGTAACACACACACACCTGAGCCACAGCAGCACAGCCCCTCTCACTTTACCAACAAGGACACCTCAGCCCAATTCTGAGCCACAGCAGCACAGCCCCTCTCACTTTACCAGCAAGGACACCTCAGCCCAATTCTGAGCCACAGCAGCACAGCCCCTCTCACTTTACCAGCAAGGACACCTCAGCCCAATTCTGAGCTCCTGCTGGCACTTAGAGGAGCTTGAAGCCCTGCTGGGAAAGTACAGCCAGGCGAGTCAGGGAGAGGGAGAACATCCTGCTGCCAACTGCAATGCCTCACAAGAGGGAAATGCAGAGCAGGTGAGAAGCAGAGAAGGGGATAACAAACATTATTTAAGATGGCACTTCATAGTATGGAAGTTAACAGTATCTCTCACACAAAACATTTTTCAGTGAGAGTCAGACAGGACTGTTTAGACCTGTGGTAAAAGAGGTGATCCAGGAAACACCACAGCTCCCAGATTACCAGAGATGAGGCTGTTGGTCTTAGAGCAATGCAACAGAGCTCAGCGAACAACACTACTGATACACGTTTTTAAAAACACATAAGCCACCACATATATCCCATGGAGCAGTAAGATCAATCTACCATAAAAACATGACAAGATAAGGAGCCAGAAAATGAGCTTTGCCAGCCAACTGCTGCAAGAGCAGCACTGTGCAGTGGGTTTGGACACTCTGGAAGTACCTGTGCACCCCACAGCTCCAACACCACTCAGCCACTGGGTCTCTCCCTTTACCACTCTGCCGCCAGCTCCTCTCCCGTGGCAATTGCCTTGACACAACCTCCTCAGTGGGGGGCTTCAGGAGCACACACAAACCTTTCACTAAGGTGGCAATAAACTCCTCTTCATTTCCACCAGCTCTCACCATGTATCTCAATTCTACACTGTATGAAATCATGAAATATGTAAACATATTTGTACACTGCAGATAACTTCTGCTATAAATACCCAGCCATGGTGCGTACCTTGGGGGGAAATGGGGTTTTTTTTGTGTGTGTGTTCCCCTCCTCCCCCCTAAAATGTTATTACGGTACAGCAGGTTTCAAGGAGAAAATTCTGCTTCTGAATGCTTTCATTCTTTCAGGTGTAATTTCTGGATTAAGGTAATTAAAAGATAAATACAGATGCAATATAAATGCTAAAAATATCTGCACAGACTGTGTTTTATGCCTGAAGATAGTACCATGTACAATATTTACAGATGGAAACACTGTATGCTTTGAAAACAAAGCTTTTCCCAAAAAATAACCCAAACTCCAGAAGGCATGAGCATCTTGAAAATCAGAAAATACTTTAGAGCCATGCTTATAACCTTACCCCTGCTCCCAGTTGCTGGGATGATGATAGAACTTGACCTTTTCCCTCCGAATCAGTGGAATTCTCAGACACTGCTACCATCACTTTGAAAATCTCCTACTTTCAGAGGTAAACTTGAAGGCTCAAAGGGAAGCTAGGAAAAAATAAGGTCACAACATGCTATAGACCGATTTTCAGGCAATTGGACACTTGTGGATGAATTCTGACTGTTTGAGATGAGTAATGCAGGCCTTCAAAAGGTGTCATTTGGTATCAGATGCTGCTGTACAACCAGAACAGCTCTCACAGGTTACCTCTAACCTCACGATCTCCCGTATCACACACCCTCAGTCCCCTCTCCAGACACGGAGGGCCTGAATCTGACCAGTTCCATTCAAATCCCTGTTTCACGCGTGCAAACACACCCAACACTTCACAAATGCGAGAAAGACTCACTCCTTCTCAAGCCATTACATTTGGCACTTCCTAACTTGTTCCGTTCAACAGCCCCTCTCCAGTCACAGCTCCTTCTGACAGCTCCAATGGGAAGTACAGGAAACCTGTCAGCAACGGCTGTGGGGCTGCTCCTCCGGGTCCATTTCTTCCTAATCCCCCACAGGGGACAAGGATGTAGAGGCAGAGAGCCCCAGATGCCAACTGCTGCTTCTGCTCAGTCACCCACACAGAGCTCCTGCTTCCTCCGGAGGGTTTGCTCAGCACACGTTGAGTTTTACAACCCACATCCTGCCGGGCCTTGCAAAGCAGAAGTGAATCAACGCCCACTAACAACCCTGCCACAGAAAATGATGGCACAGAGAAGGTGAACTAGGTATAGTTTCCTTAATTCTCAACCAACATTCATCTCTGAAGGGCAGAGGGAGAGGATGGGAAAGGATGTTGAAGCCTGTCTGCATGAGGGGTGTGAGTCATTGCTGGCAAACAGCACCAACAGAACACGCTCTGAAGGGCACAAAAATCACCTCCGTTAGAGATACGAATGGGGATCAAGTCTGGCATTTCTCTGGAGTACAATCTTACATCTTTTCATCTGTAGATTTCAGTGAGATCAGCAAAGATCTCCGTACTTCTGACAGCTGGACAGCACCTGGCATGTGCAGGAATGGCTGCAGCCAGCCCAGCATCACCTAACAGCTCACTGGCAAACAGGAAAGAGAGTCCACCCTTCCAGATTTTACTAGTGCTTTGATGAGTTTTGCATTTTAGCTTTATGCAATGTACTTTACCTCACAAACCAAATCCTTTTAAAGACTCGGTAGCCTTCAAAACTTAGAGTAAGAAAAGAGAAAACACCCACACTAGTGAGATTTTCACTAAAGCAGTCCATTAAGAATTAAATTACATGACCGCAAGCAGCTCATCTAGTAACTTTTGTTTAGTCAACTCCTGGATAAAATTAATTACTGCTCTTCTGCATAAGCACCCTCAAATATATAAACTGTCACAGACCAAAGTTTTGTATCCAGCCCAGAGATGAGAAATGTACAACAGCCAAGCAAATAAACTGACAGAGAATGAAAATATGGCCCTTTAAGATGTATTTCAGTAACTGCCAGACACAAAACAACTGAAAACTGCTACGCGCATCCATCTGGCACATATGGAAGTATCATCCTAAACATACCTCGACTGCTGCTTCTTTTTCAGGTGGGTACCTCCTGCTCATTACTGATTAAGTTACCATTCTGGAGCGCTACAGAAAGGACAAGGAGTTGGCAACATGTGTTTAACACCAAGACTGCTGTGAGCTTTCAAAATTTGCACACGCTGTGGGATTTGCCTTCAGCCCCTGTGCTCAACGCTACCCAGTCCTCCCCCCTGTGCGAGGCAGGAAGGGGGCTCCCAGCCAGCAGTTCCTGGAGTACATCCCACGTGCTCAACGCTAAGAAAACCGGGAAAGCTTTTGCTTTTAAAACTCGACTTCACTGTCCCCAGGTGAAGTATTAATGTTAAGGGTGCTGTTACCTACACTTCCAGCAGCAGTGAGAGGCTCTCCCCACTTAGCTGACTCCTTTATGGCCATAACCGAGCTCAAAGCTGTCAGGACCTTCATTACTGACTAGAGCAAGAGAAGGGGCATTTCCCCACCAGCAGCAGCACAAGCACTGCCCGCACACGCGGGACTGTGGCAATGCGTGTGCGGGGTGGCACTGTGGGTGTGCGGGGCAGCAGGGTGGGCACACGGGGTGCGTGTGGAGGCAGAGCGGGCACGGCGGGTGGAGAGGCAGGTGGAGTGAGTGTGTGGGGTACAGAGAGAAGCAGGTGGGGGGTGTGGGGTACAGGGAGAAGCGGGTACACATGTGTGGGGTGTGTGGGTGGGTGCACACGGGGTGCGAGGCACATGTCGGGCACGGAGCCATGGCGGGAAGCTTCCTTCGCGAGCAGGGACCTTCCCCTCCGGGCCCGGCCTGCAGACGCTGCCCCTCTCCAGCGGGTTTAACCCCCACTGCACAAAATAAACAACCTTTCCCCTTAGGGATTATCTCCATGTCTGCTCCCGCACTGCTGGGCCGCCCAA
>VZTA01000044.1:0-88315 GCA_013398855.1 Mohoua ochrocephala | reverse complement strand
CATAGAATCACAGAATGGTTTAGTTGGAAAGGTCCTTAAAGATCCAACTCTCCTACCACAGGCAGACACACCTTCTACTAGACCGGATCGCTCAAAGCCCTGTCCAACTTGATCTTGAACACTTCCACAGACAGGGCATCCACAACTTCTCTGATCAACCTGTCCCACTGTACCATCACTCTTACAGTAAAGGATTTCTTCCTAATAACCAACTTCTTCCTAATAACCAACCTAAACCTATCCTCTTTCAGTTTAAGGCAATTACCCCTTGTCCAGTCACCACATGCCCTTGTAAAAGGTCTCTCTTCAGCTCTCTTGCAACTGGACACTTCTTTTCTTCACACCGCACAAAGCCAACTCTTTCACCCTGTAGGTATGTGTGCTGTGGTGCCTGAAGGGATGAGGCCCATGAGCCAATGTCCAGTGCATGGAACTGCAATGAGTAACCCATTTGGAAAAATCTCTGGAATGAGACTGGTGAGCTTTGAATGCAATTACAAAAAAACCATTAAAAATAAAAAAAAATGAGACTATCCTGAAAGGTTAAATCCTATTAGGTGGTGCTAAATGTTCAACATGTGTGCCGGTGGAAAGGTACTGTTATTACAGAACAACTGACAAGCCACAAGGAATGATAATATTCCTGCAATTTTTCCATTTCATCACATTATCCCTTGGCATGTCCTAAGTATGCTGGTTTATATCTTTATTTCTTTATTTATATCATGGTGACAGGGAAAGATGGTCTTGAAAGTATCACAGACACACGGGTATCACTGAGGGGCATTGGGTCTGAAACTTGTCAGATGGATATTGCTGCCAGCTGGGTCTTGAAGGAGCTGAATAATCACCTTGTCTGTTTTAAGAGTACGAGATGGGACAGAAGTCTTTGAACCAATTCTCTCTGAGACTGTATTTCGTACAACAATATGGAAAAGCTTTCCTTTTTTAACAGAGACTTCCTCTCTGCAGGCTCAATTTGCCATCTTGGGCTTTGTGTGTGTTTCTGCCACGGAGCAGAGCACAATGAAAACAATGTCCAGGAAAATGGGAATGCACACAGCAGTATATCTGAATTTATGCAGTTAGTTTGACAGACAAACCTATTCTTAGCAACAGGAGACTATCACTAAAGCAGCTCTGACTTCCTGGTGATGAATACTGTCTTGGAAATCAAAGCAATTGTGGGAATGAGAGAAAACAAATCTCAGGACTTTTGACAAAGAAAGCATTGCCAAAGGCTCAGAGCCATTCTTTTCCTGGAACAGATGGTCCTAATTTTACTTTTCTGTTGTGGACAAACAGATTCTTATCTACTGTCTCATTTAGCATCAAGTAGAGTTATTGTAAATTCTCTAACTCATGTTTATTTTGTTCCCTCTCAAAATGCTGGTAAAGTGGATATGGGATAAGAAAGTCAGTGGATATCCAACAGGACCATTACTAACAGCTGATATAATTCTTAAAACTCATTTGTTTTCCAAAATAGTGGGGTTAATCTTCTTCTTCTTTATTGGTAAGAGACGTTCTCAAGTTCTAAACTATGGGGAAGAGATTGGAAAGTCAGTCATACACGACTGTTTTGATATCACCTATCAAAAAGTAGTGACCATTGTTTTTATCTGATATTTTGAAGAGGAAAACATAGTCCCTTACCCACTGCAGCATATCTGGGTATCACCAAACATCAGCATCTTCTGCAACACTGTCAACTTACCCGAAATTCAGCAGAATTACAGTACGGCTTCAGTCTGTGTTTTGATACATAAGCCAGTGCTGAATGTGAACTTAGTAGGGCTACCATTTCTTTATTATTTTCAGTGATATTTGGGTGTATATGATCTTCAGAGTTCATTTTTCAATCATTTACTATGAATCTCAGTTTGGAAAATAGGTCAAGAACTTGATGAAAGGGTTGATTGTCCTGGTAATTGCTGCGATGTAGGTGCACATATCCCAGCATGTGCCTCGGCAACTGTCAAGTACCTACTGAATGTTCTTCCTGTCACTGAGGATTGATAATGTCTCTATTACATTTCTTCTGTGCAACCCACTGGAAGCAGATACGACTGCGAGCCTCACAAGTGATGAAATTATATTTAGCTATTCAACCTCCCTCAAGTTACAACAGGACGAGGACCCCTTTGCCCCTTTTTTCACTTCAGGACTAGGATGTATTACATGTAATAACATATTTCTTTGTATTCTTAGGGGAAATTGCCCATGGCTTGTTGAACAGACCAGACAGGAACTGGGCTACAAAAAATTACTAGAGAGGGTGCACAAAAAAGGACAGGGAAGAAAACTATGATGAGAGTGAAAAGGCAGCTTCACTGGATGGTTAGAATTGTCAGTATTGAGCAATCGAGAACAGTTTACACAGATAGTCTGCTTGTTTCACCACTGGAATACTGCTGTCTCTGTAACCAGTTTTGCTGTTTGTTTTTAGTTTTTTATCTAGGGTTCTTTTTGTCTGGAAAGTTTTGCCTATCACTTGCTTCTTAAGAAATAAGCACAAATAAATAAGCAGAAATGCAACATGAGTAGTAGAAGTACACAAAGTAGGAACTCAAACTATCTGATACAATTTCATTTGCTTTATTACTCCAAGTGTTAAAACTTAGGTAAAGTAAGAAAACATCAGTTTCAACAGCAAAGAGTCTTTGCTACTTTTTACCAGGAAATCATGCAATTCAAGAAATGCCACTTCTTGAACTTGTAAGAGTTCTGTCTGCGTAACAGAAGCCAAGACGCAAGTGATGCATACAGGCAAGGCAACAGAAGAACAGTGCTGTGTAAAGCAAAGAAGAAGCTAGGAAGTTTAATAATGACATTGTGAGAGCTGGAATTAAAATACTTAAAAGATATGTGGAAAGTTCCCAGTTTTTCTCTCTGTTTAAACTCACAAAAACCTCATCCTGTTCTGACAGTGTCCTGACAGACGCTGTCTTACAAAGCTTAGTCTGGCTTCAGTTCATGTAAAATTAATGAACAGTAAGATGCATGTTGACTCAATTTCTGAATTTAAAAAAAAAATCACAAAATTGTTTGATGATTAAGTTTTGAGTTGTACTGCTTAAAAACACTGAACATAAAAATTTGGAAAGCATTAACATTTATTTTAGACATACAATTTCAGGGGACTAAATGTGGGCATCATCTGTTACAAAATTAAATATTCTGTCTAGGAAGATAAAGCAGTTTTGAGGAGAGGGTAGTAACTACATAGTATTTTAAAGTATTTTTATGCGTTTTCACAGATTTTTTTTTTAAAACCAGGTTTTAAACTAATCCTTGTCAGACATTTTAGGAGCTTTATAAAATTTTATAGTATTCCCGTGTAAAATCAATCATTAAATAAATTCAGAGTATTAAGAAAGACCACCTATGGTCTGCACACCATCTATGGGAATGCAAAGGCAGAAGGCAACCTGAGTGAAAGTTCTGAGGATTATGGAACTGCTTTTTCTAACAGTTTGATGGGCTCCTGTTTACCTTCCATGATTTAAGGATAGTGTAAACAGTCAGCTGAGGGCTTATAAAGTTCCAGGAGCTGGAGACTTTGTTAAAGGGAATAAACTAGCCAACTACTCCAGAAGAATGAGTACTGGCCTTTTAGATAGGTGATCATTCACAGCAGAATGCCCAACAGAAAGATTCACGTGCAAACTTTAGAACGCTCTGTATCCCTCTGATTTGAGGAAAGATGGCTCTTTAGTTTCAATTCACTGGAAAGAACCTTCACAGTCAGCAGGTTCATGATTCTAAACTGCTTATGCAAGTTCATTAATATGGCAAATAATTGTGGTACAGACAAAGTCACAATTTTCACTCTAAGTATCAAATTAACACAATAATTACTTTTCATAGGAATGACTGCTTCAACTCAATTAGGATGTGACCTACACATAAACACAAAAGTTTACAAAATATTTGAAAACCCTATTACAAACATATTCATTTAGTCCTTCCCTACAGACTTAAACTTTTAATGCAAGTTATAAACCTTAAGGATATAAAAAAAACTCCAGTCCTAAATGAATGATAAATTTTTAATTGGTTCAGAATTTTTAAAGCACACCTAGAATATTACCCACTCTTACTGCCATCATTTGTAACAATTTAAGCTGCTGCCACTAACACAGGAGGCCCAGGACTTCCCAAGCCCTGGATTTTCCTATTAGGTTTCTTGACTAGAGGTATAATGTTTTCATACACACAAATCTCCTTCCTGCTGCTGGTCAATACAGCTTGGCTGACAAATGCTCTAGTGTACATGCAGTTATTTTAGCATAAAATGATCTTCAGCTGGCTAAGATTTTCAGGGACATGGATTCAGCTGTACTCTCAAAAGAAATCCTTGGCAATTCTAAGCTGTATCCCTACAAGAGAGGCTTCCTAATACTAATTTATCCTAGCAAATGTGTAAGTAGAGCCAAGACCTCCATTTCAACAGCTAGCTAAACATTTACAGAGGCAGAGAGCATCTTTGAGCTATAACATGCATTGACCTCCTCGTACTCAGTGCTCACTCATTCATGTGACTTTCTCATTAATGTGTGAAGCACTCAGAGTTTCTATTCACATTATGTTGTAACAAGTATAAATAAATACTGGCTCGAAGGCAGCCGTGGTATTTATTTATGACTACAAAGCATTCTAACAGGGACACCATGATCAAATTTAATGCATGATAGGAATTGCATTGTTTCTTCCCAAATTATTTTAATAGTATTAAGTAATGTGAAGCACCTAATCAATGATGTGCACATCACACAGCCCATCAGGCTAGGAGTAATAGCTGTGCTGGTGGTGGCTGAAAAAAAAGAATTATGAATACCATGTTTTATGAAAATACCACAGAAGAATGAAACACACCATGAATAATCCAAAGCTTGACACAGCACATTTTAGGACTATACAGTTCATAAGAATAGCCACCACAATGAAGATATACTACATAAAATACACTAGCAGGTAGAGAAACAAAATCCATCATGGAGTTCTATCTTTATATTTAGCCGTATTTATTTCTTGTAACATGTAGCTAAGTCAAAATAAATCTTTTGAGATGATGCGAATTTGGTAGACCGGAAGGTCAAAGTTGGAAACAAACAGTAAAGCTGCTGAAAACAGATTTCATGTTTGAGAGATGTGAAATTTAAAGCTATAAAATAGATAAGATCTCTGCAAGTAGATTCCCCTATATCAACAGCTAGCAAAACGCCACAATGAAGACTGAATTAGGTTCAAATTGTCATAGAGCAATTCGGTGAATTTGGAAATGTAGTCTGGCTTGACAAACACTGAAGACAGAGCAGACTGGGCAACGGAATGCTGAATGGCTGTGACAAAACCTGGTTTTCTAAAACATACCCAAAGTCCACCACAAAAACTACTTATCTCCAGTAATGTGTTACAATTCTATTTAGACATCCAAAAACAGACTCGGGTTTTGGGATGTGTTCTTTCAAACTAGTGAAGTTACTGGAAAAAGACGGAAAAATGCAGCCACTTAGGTAAAAATCAGAATTCCCCATGGAGAAATCTGAGACCTCCAAAACTGAAAGGTCATAGTTTTCCTAAGTTACATTTTAACGGGGAAAAGGAAGGACAAAGCATTACACAAAAAAGCTAAATTTCTCATCAGGAAGAGCTGATGAAGGAGTTATGACATCAGACAGACACATTATGGAAAGAGAAGACTCAGTCAATGACTAGACCATATAAATGATTGGCAGAGAAGACAACTGTTGATGGTGACTTAAAAACATTAGGCACTTAAAAACATTATCCTCAAATAGATTCTTTTTTCTTGGCTTGGGACTGCAGATTTCTATTTTAAGAATTGCTAGAAAATGCTACAGAAAAAACAACTATCAAGAAAATAAACTAACACAGACTACAATATTGCACAGTATGACACACTTTTCCTCCAAAATACAATTTATCTCCATGTGCTTTTCCTCTGAATCTGTTAGACTTTAAGTATATTATTTATATTACCATGCAGTTTAAACTGTTACGGGTCATGTCTTTTTTATGAATCTATCACCACATCAGTGCAATTTAAAATTTTAAAAGTCAATTTTACTTAAAGACCAGTAATTGACTAAGTAACATATAATGGGAATATTTAGGCTACTTTACCACTGCTGTTACTTTTCCGGACACACTGTTTACATATGATCAGTCTCATTTTTTTTTCTTTTAAAGTTTTGCTACCCTCTGCCTTCCAGCTCACAAATTAACGTGCTGCTGTTCAGCAAGTACCAGGAAAAGCATGTAGTGTGCACTAAAACCAAAGCGGTGGTAAACACAGCATCATTCACTCTAATTTCTGCACTATCTATTAAATTCAAAGAAATACATGGTTTTTCCTCTCTGATTACAATAAAAATAGAAGATGGCAATAGCTAAGTTTAGCTATTCTTAAACTTTTTACATGAGCAATGGTATGAAGAGAGCACTGAAATAGCTACAGTTGCAAGAAGTTTTACACATTTGGCTTTGAGAGTCACAGTAATAATCATGGACAAGACACAAATAGGTTTATCTGCTGTTCAGCTTTCGATAGCACCAATCTTTGCAATAGGCATGCAGGAGTTCCTTCATAAAACCTTTAAAATCATCTGTGTTTCTCTCCTAAATAATTCCATCATTTGCAGCATTAATTAACACGTTCAGAACTGTAATCCAGATTAGATGTGTTAGGACACCAGGTGCAGATTTGCATTTTAACCACGCTGCACTGTCAGAGGTAACAGAAGCTGGATGAAGCCAGCAGATCCACAGGGCCAGCTCCTGCTCTCTCGCAAGCTGTGCAAGAGAGTGGAGCAGGACATGAGAAATACATTCCTTTATTTTCCCTAAGTAATCTGCAATTTGAGTTCAAATTTGAGGTCTAAAAATCAGCCTTATCACCTTATACTTGGACGGAGATCCAGACTTCAACTCCCCGTGTTAGATATAATGGAATCTCTTCAGATATTTTCCAGGTTTTCATTTAGCACGACAGAGTGGTTCATCAGCTAGCAATTCAAAATATGTAATAAAATCACAATGTATAAGCAGATTTTAATTTAGTAATTTGTTAAAGGGTTTTTCCCTCCCTTCTGCATGCTCGCAGCCTGGTATCCATCAACTCTTAATGAAGGCTGTGATTCTACAAATGGAGAGATAACACCCAAGTAGGTGAGTTTTCCGTAGGTGCTCCACTGAATCTTCACCTCTTAGTGCAAAAATTGATCTTCTGTCTACCACAGTAGAAACTTGTGGGAGACAATTTCTTGCAGCTTCCCCTGTGTTGATTGCTGTTTGCTTATCTCTAGCGACAGATAAAGCATTGCTGCCAACAGATTCTGTCAGCTTACATATCAAAGTGTGTGGAGGTTCAGGAGAACTTCAGTGTGTAATTGTGCAGATTTATAGCTTTTTTTTTCCTCCAACAGATTTCAAACTTCATCTGCCACTGAGATAAAATAACAAACAATGCTCTCAGAGCATTTTCAGAAGAGAATCTCACATGGCTGTAATAAGTATTATAGTAAGCATTAGGCATGCTGCTCTAAACTACGTTCAACAGGCACGTTAAACATATCACCTGAAAATCAGAAAAACTGTACTATAAATACCAGAAATTATAAATGCTAGTATTGTAATTCATTTTGGCAAATATTGCAATTCAGAAAAGGATATAAGAATCTGATGCTTATAAGGTTTCTTTGCTTTAAGACTTATGAAGCAATCCTGCAAAAATTCTGGACTCAAAAAAAAATCCCAAAGAAGATCAAGTTGCCTGAAAATGTTATGTACATGAAAACGCTGGTGAAACCAGAAGTGCCAATTTTGTTAAATGCCCTACTCATGTGTGTTTAGAGACATCTTTAATAGAACTAATCTACCTTCTTTAAAGATGTTCCTAGTGAACTAGTCACCTTGTTCTTTTGTTTTTTATCAAAAGTCTTTGATCCCATTGACCAGAACTTGAGTTTCAAAGGTCTCACAGTTATCTCCAAGTGCTTTCCCCCTGCATAAGTCTCTTGTATGACATTTTCTCACACTGTTCCTGAAATCTCATCTACAGAATTGTTCACTTTTATCTTCTCCACACAAAGATATCAGAGTACAGCATCCTATTGAAACCAAACTCAATTACTGGAACAAATAGAACAAGAAAGAGACTGCAGATGCAACAGAGCTGAATGATGAGATACATAAATAAATATACACAAGACCAATTCCAGCAGCTGAATCTCTCCACAGCTTCTATAGCAATCTCATCTGTAGGTGGTTATGTGCCTCCTTCAACACCTCCTGGAGAGATGCCATTCTAGAAGATTATGCCATATGCAGGCTATACATGCTCTGTAGGAAATGCCTAAAGCAGCTGATAGCACAAAACAGACACATTGCATCACTCGGAATTCTTTTTTTTTTTTATGCTGTTATGCACAGAACAAAATATAAAAGTAAAATACATCTACTCTTTTTAGCATTTATATAAGAACAGGTATTACCTTCAAGAGAAATTTCCTTCCATGGATTAGGTGGATACATGAAAGCAGCATTCTGGATTTGGTCATGTATGTCTTCATCTTCATTGAATGGAAAGGTACCACTGAGGCTTACATAAATGATGACCCCCACTGACCACATATCCAGAGATCTGTTATAGCCTTTGTTTCTCAGAACCTCTGGAGCAAGGTAGGCTGGTGTTCCTACAACTGAACGCCTAAATGATTTCTCTCCAATGATTCGGGCAAAGCCAAAATCACAAAGTTTTACCTGTTCAATGAAAAATGCAATAGTAAGACACACATTATTTTTATTATCAAATAGTTGAGGAACTTTTATCCTCAATTAGTTGCAAGATGCATCTCTACTGTTCCCTCAAGGACACCTTTTTTTAAAATTCCTCTTTGAGAGGAATACTGTTATTCCACTGAAACAGCAGACCAGATTACCAGTCCATAGTATCTCTTCTATTCCTTCATTCCACCAATAAAACACAGTTTTGGATAGGCTTAACAGCTCAGCTTCCTGATGAAAGTAGTAATATATAGTAATACTTATTCATTCATAGCATAAAAACACAGCAAACAGAAAAATTGTTTTACCTATGGCTTTTTCCTAAAACAAGCAACTTGACAAAATTTAGTTAACTTCCACTTTTATTTTATTGTAGAGCTAGTTATACTCTGCCTCTCTACAAACTTCCTTGTCTGAATTCTACGAGGTAACAGATTTAACTGCTTGAAAATTGTCACTTACGACAACTCAGTATAGATCCTTCCCTTCCAATTATTGATAGATATTATTTAAAAATTATCAATAGTACTCATTTTGAACATGGGCAATTGAGGGAAATTATAGATGAACTCCGCAGACTGAAGGTAACAGAAGCTGATAAAAATACCTTTTAATGATAAATACAAGTCAGAAAGTATATTTAAATATCCTGTGATCTACCTGGCATTTAAATTCATAAAATTAAAGAAGAAGCTCTTGTTCTTCATGAGCCCTACCCAAACTTTCAGAAAAATAACTTTCTTTCTGGAGCAAATCAACCAGCCAAGTAATTTGTGCTGTAGTGGTGAGCAAATTAGAAATGATCACACAAGTAGCTATGTCACACTTGAAAATCTAGTTCAATATTTTAGAAAAATGGCAAGAATCAAGGATTTTCAAACATGACTTCTTTATAAAGTGGTTTGAATTAATGATCAGCTTTTTCTTATCTAACAGGTCTGTGCAGACAGGTCACTAATAATTTTCTTGTTTATACATAAAATAAGCATTGCTAACACTTCTTAATTATAACAATTTATCTTAAGAAAGGGCACTGTCTACTTGCCTGTGGGAAAGGATCAGCTGATGCCAATAACACATTTTCTGGTTTGAGGTCACAATGAACAATATTTTTGAAATGAAGATGTCTTAAAGCAACAAGGATCTGCGAATAAACAAATCAAATTATGGTTGTTTTATATTGTTTGAACAGTATCAGTGACCAGATAAGCAAGGACGGGTGTGAAGAAAAACAATCCAACAAGAATGTACCTTTTACAAGAATACCAACAATGAAAAAGAGAAACTCAACAAAAACCAAAATGCTGTGCCTCATGTTTTCTTGATGTTTCACTGGATCAAGTATGATTTTTCCCTCTCCAAGAGTTTACATTTTAAAAATTGCTTTAAAAACTGGGTTCTAAGTATTTGTTTACTTTTTTTGTGTGTGAAATCTTCGAATGTAGTAACATTTGTAGAATGACCTTTCATATATAAATTCAACTAAAAACACTTCACAGAAATATTATATGATCCAGTTGAAGTGTTTTCTTGACAATAAAAAGAATGGAGAGTCTTGTATGTATTTCTGTTCTGTTAGATACACATGAATATAGCGACACTGTAACAGATATCCATCCTTTTTGTGTGGCTTTAACTCAATTCCTTGTGTTTTGTCAGGGGACAGAATTTGTCACTATATTAGAGCAGTGGATGGTGAGGAGGCTGAATGAACCTGTGAACAGAAGAAATCAAATTCTAAACCTGGTGGCAGCTTTGCCCATTAAATCCTGGAAACTAGGAAACCTGTTAAGTTTTACCCCGAGTAATAACTTTATAATAATAAACACCATAATACTGTTGTTCCTGCATCGTTCTTTTATCCTGACTGCTGAAACATGGGCTTCTCTGACTGTGAGGTGGCTCACTACTGATGTGTGTATCTAAATTTAAACCAGCATTTTGGGCAGCCAAAGAAGCAGTATGATAATATTACAGGAACGTAACAACAGGAAGCTCAAATAAACCCCAGATCAAATTGTCAACAGAAGTCATAGTGGCAGACAGATTCAGTCACAGGTAGCATTGAGATCCAATCTCAGCAGAGAAAATAGGTGTAACAGTGCATAGTATGAACTGCAGTGGTTTGATATGGGGCAGTTCAAGAGGCACAAATTTATTTTTGTAGTTCTTCAAGAGTTTGCTTTTAGTGCTTTCCTTTCTTGTGCTTAATTCTTCCATCATATGAGAAACTGTAGCTTGATGTCCCTTCCATCCAGCAGCCAACAGCTCTACACGTGTCTAGTTTTAAGTCCTCTTAATGGTTTACTATCTATGAGATAATGTACAGTAATGTAAAGAAAACTGCTTTACCAGCCCTGTTTTACTCAGACTTTCATAAACCAGACAGGTAAATTATGTCAAAAGGAAAACGTAAGAAACAGTGATAAAAATTGACCTCAAATCTCCTTCTAAGTCTATAATTAATTTCTTACCTGAGTAATTAAAAACTTAGTTATTCTCTCTGGCAATCTGCCCTTTTCACTTGACAAGATCATCTCCAGCATGTCTCCATGGAGTTTTTCCATAACAACAAAGACTCTTTCTGGCGTCTCAAACATACATTCCAGATTCACAACCCCAGGATGATGAAGATTCTATTAAAGATAAATACAGCACTAGATTTCTCAATATGATCAGTAGCTTTTATCATTACACATCCAGACTTCAGACCCCCACCTAAACCAGACAATGTTTCAGTATTTCATAATTTAAACTGTATGCCTAACCTGTAGGCAACAGGGACAAAATTTCTATGGGCAGTACAGGAGAAAATATGAATTTCAAAGTAGTTTAACATACATTTTCCTTATTATGCCCAGTGCTTAAAACTGCAGAAATTGACTCCTAGTGTGACACTGCTGATACATTTGTTCTCGGCTATTTATGGAGAATAAGCAGCAAAAATACTAGTATTTTTACAAAAAAACCTGGTGATTATAAATTAAAATAATTATATTATTATCTGGTATTTACAGAAATAAATAATGGAGTTAATACAGTAAAAAAGAACAGAAAAGTACCTGTAAAATGGCAACTTCATTACGAAGTTGACTTTCCTGTTTAGTTGGAAATCTTAGTTTATCAATTATTTTAATGGCAACATCTCTTCCAGTTTTGCGATGTTTTCCTGTATTAATAAAACAAAAGCCCTCTATCAATTAAAATGATTAATTATGAAAAGTGTTCCCCTTTCATGGGTTGTACAAATGGCCATAAACAAGTAATTCTCAGAGCAAGTTTGCAGATAAGACATTAGAAGTTTTCTGTCATTTCTCTTCTTTCTATCCTTCGACAACAGAACTTCTCTTACTATCACCTCTCAAAGCTGTTTAAAACATGTAAGAAATACACATATGATAAAGTCAGCTCTACATTTCAACAGTATAGATGCAAAGTTAACTTTCTCATACATATATATATATACAAGCTGCAGCTGCATTCTCTGCAACTGGCTGGTTGTAGGCTTAATCCTTCACTGGTAGCTCCAGACTAGCAAATAATGAAATATGTGATAGCCTTTAGGCATGTTAGTGCATGTCCCAGGTTTATCAGAGAGTCAGAGATACCTCAGTGAGAAATTTTTTGTTAGTTCTCACTTCACACTGTCTCAAGCAACAGCTGTACCTAAATACACCCCCATAAAACTGCTGAAAAAGCAGAAAAGAGAGAGGAAAAATTAATAAGAAAATAAAAAGAGAAACAATTCTAACAAGCCACTGAAAAAAAAAGAAACAAATTAAAAAAAGCCTCACTGGAATATGCAAAGAAATGCAGAAGGAAGAATTTTTTTTTTTTTCATCCATTACAGTTCTCAAAAAGAACAGCTTTCTTCACTTCAGGGCTTGCTTTACTAGAACTTACAGAGAATATGAAGCTATTGATATACACTGACCCACTACTGGGCAGAAAGCTTCAATCTACAGAATGACTTCATCAGCACAAAACATAAACATATATTTTGTTGAATGTATACTGCTTAAATGAAACAACAGACAGCTAATTTCTGCAACAAAACATTTCAGACTCCAAATACTTTCCCCCATTCAAGAAAATTTTTATCTTAAGCACAATTGTACAACACCTCAAAGCCTTACCTCCATAAACAATTCCAAACTGTCCTGATCCCAATACTTCATCTGGGAAGATCTGGTATACAGTGCTAATATCCTGTTTATATAAATATAACAGATATTAAGCCCTAAGGATATGGAAAGAAAATTTGTATTTCATTTGCTTTTTCTAGTGGGAAGGAGCCTGCTTTTAGTACAGTACATTTTAAAATACATTATCTGCCAAAAAATTCAGGTGTGTTTTCTTACAAGCCATATTAACTGTAATTGCTGTAAAAACTGACGAATCTTCAGCAGGTTCACCGAGAGGGGTAAAATATTCCATTTGTGCCAGAGAGGCAGTCTCATGTCTCACTATTTCTCAGTGTTGTAACACAGGCTAAAGCACAAGCTGTTAGCAGATTCATTTGGGAGACTCAAATAAACATCTAATCTTGCAGCTCAGTTTTACTTTCCTGATATTTAACCAGCAGCAAAGAGTAAAAGAATGCCTAATTCATAATAAAGGCTGTCTTATTTTTTGTTAGGAAACAAACAGACACATCTCTAGCAGGCAATCTTTTTGCAATCTTTTTCTGACAACTACCAGAGCTGCCCCAAAGCTTTAGCTGGCTGCAGGGAGTATCTATTTTTTCCCACTGCCATGAGACAGAAAGCAAGCAGTGTGACTGCTTAACTTGACCACATGACCTGTGTCTAACTGTCCTAGAGTAAAAGAAACCCAGAATTGTTTGTGTGTGTGTGTGTGTGTGTGTTATGATATATGCAAGTCTTCCTTTGGATAGAGTTTCATCTTCATACAAGAGAGAATATCTGATCTCTCACATATGACAGGAAATGGTATATCTATCAAGCCTTGTGGTCAGTTTTACAAAGTTCAGTTGACAAATGCCATGAACTAGTAACTTCTACACCTCGCTTTTCCATTTGTTGATTAGCATCCTACACAGACCCACAGTTAAAGTCTGGGAAATTACCCATACGTAATTCTTGCATGGCAAGAAACGGTGCCATGAAGATGCTTTTTGTCCAAAGTTAAAAAAGCTAATTGTTTGTTAATTTCTTCAAAGTGACTGAGAAATGGCTGATGGGAACTCCCCTAACACTCCACTTGAAAAACAGATCAATGACTTTGCTAGCTTAATCATAGCATGTCTAGCACCAGCATCCAGAGAACACTCACCACGTTTTCTTGGACTTGGCAGTTTGACACAGAAATACTGATGGATATATCCCCTGGGGAAGAAAGCAAAATATACTTTAGATTGCTGTGCTTTTAGTTCGAACACGTAGTAATAGGAAATGACATTCACATTACATCAGTATCTACTGACAGCTCTAGAAATTGGACCAATTAGGTCAGCTTGTTTGTCTACCAGCTAATATAAAATTATATCAGCCCACAAACACATGAATTGAACAACAGTTCTGCAGTGTAGAGAAATAACAGAATTATACAATTCATTAATTTTTTAATAGTGACGTCTCATAATTCCCATTTATAAGCTTCTTAATGCTTTTTTCCATTCTATTTCGAGGCTTTGTACCTCATGCAAGCAACAACTGCAACTAAACTGGTTTTATTTAGTGGATTTAATAATAATTTTGACTTATTTAGTCACCTACAACATATTTGATGTTATTCAGATGAAGGCAAATACACATTCAATTTAAAAGTAATACCCATTTCAATTGGCTTAACAGACGTTATTAAAAACTTAAAAATTAAAACAGATATAATGGAAACAAAATCTTGCACTTGTGTTTTAATACAACAAACAACAGATCCAAGTTCTACTGATTCACAGCTTAGGATGTCATAAGCCTGTCATAAGCACTTTGAACTGCAAACTTACTGAGGGGTTCAGTAAAAATTCAGAATATGCCTACTGCTAACTGCATTACACAAAGACAATACTTTGGGAAGGAAAAAATGCTTCTTTGGAGCATTGTCACTTCTGTCTCCTACTTCTGTGTAGAATCCCATTCATGCTGACTTTCCATTTGTTTAAGTAGAAATTTGGAAACCAGCGTCCCCTACTATAAGGGCTGTATTACACACTGAAGACACTTGCTACTACCCATCAGCACCAATCCTAGCTGCAGTAAGTAACATGAGTAACTTCTGCCTAACATGGCTTATTCCCTTTCCTCAGGAAGACCGCTTTTGGAGTAGAATGTTGGTTATGGAGAGGCTTTTTACCTTTGCCAATTTGTTTTCAAATATATGTACTCCTGTGTTTACATGAAAAAAAACACGGACAAAGACGTGGATAAGTCTTGGACTTTGAGCAAAAGAAAGAAGGGTGCTATCATTCTCATTGTGCACAGGAAATTGTTCTAAAGGTCTCAGACGACCTTAATTTTTGCCTATATAAACCACAGATAACTACTAACTTGCAAAGAAATTTTTCAAACTTCCCAAGAGGGAGAAAAGACAGCTGTCATGCCCAGTCCAGCATTTTAGGTGATTTGTTTAGCTACACTGGACTCACACCAGGGGCACTAGACGACTAGTCTGATGGAAATGACATCCAGAATTTGACACTATTTTATCCAGGATCCCAGTCGAGAAAGCAAAGGACACTGCTGATCTAATCTGATATGTGAGCTGTTGTGCCTGGAGATGCAATGCCACAGCCTGTTGTATTACTTGGTTTCTGAAGGGCTTGTGGTCTCATTAGCATTTTATGCTGCATTAATAGCATCCAGATGTCAAGTGCTAAAGTGGGTGTATATTGCAACAAAAAGTCTAATCCAAATTGTGTAGACATATTCAAATTCTCTTTACACTGACTAGGCTGAATAGAAGTACAGAGCAACCACAGCAGCACATGGCTAGAACTGGGGAATTGTTTGCTCTGTATCAGTACCCAAGCTAGATTTAAACAGGTCTCATATTCGGTTCACATAAACTGTCACCTTTGCTAGAGAATTACACAGAGGTATGTAAATTGGAAGCAAAGATATATTCAGTCCTTTTGGTCCTGGATAACACACATGTCTTGTTGTGCTTAGAACAGCTGTTCTTCACACTTGAGCTCTTTTCATCTCAGCATGGGGACAATGTTTGAGGCAGCTGTACAGCCAAATATGGTGAAAGGGAGCATATCATCTATGCTGCAGTGACCCAAAGAGTGAAGAGCTGCTTCTGCAGACAGCTAGAAACATAAATTACAGTCAGGATGGGAAAAAAAAAAAATCTATCAGTTCTGAACTGGAGCTCAGAAAACTTCATCCCTCTGCACAAGGAGGCTATTTCTCACACCAGCAACGCAAATTTGAATTAAAAGCCTTACTAATTTCGTAACTATTTGCTCACTAAAATATCTGCATCTTGTATTTAATACAGGAAAACACGTGGATAGGAAAGTGTGGTGTTTAAAATAATATGGAAGACAAGTGGTAAGCCATGGCAGAATAAGCCTTTACCAGCTGTGCAATACATCCTTTAAATGCGTGCAGAAGACTGAGCAGTGTCATTTGACATGTGATTCTACTTATCTGAAATGGAGGAAATGAATGAACTCACTGTGCAGGCTGGGTCCTGACCCAGCTGATGCCCCTTTAGGGATGACAGGCATCAGGGCGTGCTGGATTGCCATCTCCCACATTCGTGCCACGTCAATGCCAACACCGCTGCTGATAACGCTGTTATTCAGCGGAACGCTTGAGAGGTTGTCTATGTTTTCTCCAACATAATAGACTATGTTTGCTGTGCTTATTTCAAAACAATGAGGATTGGCTCCTTGAGGCAGCAAAGTGAAAGTTTTTGCAGGTTCCAGAGACAAAATTTCAGACAATGGGATTTCCTAAAATGAAAAAAATATTTTACTTTCTGTGTAAAGATTATCAACATATAAAACTTAAGCATGAACTTTATTTGATTAGTTTATGATATCAGCTGCTGCCTTTTACCATATGCTTCTTGTACAAACAAAAAGGCTCTTGTAACCTGAAACTCTGTGACACAGAAGACTGTTGATGGTAAAATACTAAATGTTTCTGTCCAAGACTAAATAGAACTTTAATTATTTAACTGAACTCATCAAAGAGAGTAGTGAGGTTCCTTCAGAACAAAATAGGGCCATCCATATATCAAGAGAACTCCATTAGAAAATAAAACCCTGTTGACTTCTCATAGAAAAACTTTTCATTTCCACAACACACATTTTATAGGTCCTTGTTAGCTGACACCCTGCTGATCAGAAACTTGTTTGTGAAAAGCAGAACACACATATGCAGCTTAAATAATGAAAAAATTTTAAAAATCAAAACCTAGATAGAAGTCATACTATTACTGTACTTTTAGTAAGCATCAATTTAACAATTCAGTCCTTATATTCTGCTGGCATAAAAAGAGGTTGAAAAATACTCCTTACTTTGTAATATTTGCTTCCAGTATCATTTTGAAAAAGTGTAATGCATTTGCTGTCCAGCCTCCAGTAGTGTCGCTTTCTCTGCAATGAAAAACAAGTAAATTAATGCAGCGTTCATTTCGCAAAAGCACCACTGCCAGAATGTTTCTTTAGTTTGAAGAGATGTACTGTGAATGATAAAGACCCAACTGCTATTACAAGATTTTAATGAAGAGTTTATAATTGAATTTAGAATTTATAGAGCCCTTATTATGCTCTGCTGTTTCAGCAATAGTTCTGTTAAAATTGTACAAGTTTTAAAAATGTAAAATGTCATTTTGATGTCTGCATTACATTCAGCACAATTTGCTGATATATATGATCCTAAAGCAATTAAAATTTCTTTTTGTATCCCTTACAACACCCCAGTTCACTTGTGAAGGCCACATACTGAAGGCTTTATTCATGTTTTAGCAGGTTGGAATGAAAATAGCCTTTTTCTACACTCAATCTACTCTACAAAAGTCTCAATTCAACTGACAGTATCGGGGAGAGCGTAACTGGAAGGTAAAGCTACTTTACAGAACCCCTTAATGTTATGTTTCACTTCCCTCAAAATGACCACATTTGGCTGCCTATGATAATGCAACAGATATAATCAGATGTTTTTTGCGTGTTTTAACTGTCTCCTATTCTTACAAGCAGTGCCAGTCTTAGTTATGGTAAGAATTGGGACTTTCGGAATCACCAAAATTGCAAAAAATGCCTTACATGAGTGACTGTAAATTATCAGAGCATTGTCAGAATTTGATTCTCTACTACAACATATCATGTCCTGGAAGACAGGTCTCCCATAACAATTCTTACCAGTGTGTCCTTGCTTGTATAGTGAACCATCCAACCCTCCTTCATCACTGTGCTACTTCTCCTTTTTGTGTGCTTCACAGATTGTACCACTCTCATTAATGGAATATTGTTGCTGGTTGAAGGGCTTAAGAATAAATCATTAAAGGCTTTTAAAAAGAAGATAACTTTGGACAAAAAGAAAAAAAAATCTTTAAAATCAGAATATACGTATACACACACACACACACACAAAATAACCACATTTATTTTTATCATTGCTAGCAGACCTGGCTTGCACACTATTTTGTTTTGTCATTCCAAACATCTCGAGATTACAAAGAAAAAAGACTGTAATGCTACACCATGAGAATGTCAGAGATCTTCTGAAGGCCTACTCACACTCTTCCAAACATATTTCTAAAGATGAGCTAAGAAAATGGGCAAATGACTAGGGCCTTATCTAGGCTTGGGAGCCATTGCTCAAGCTTGTGCTATGTACAATTCAGAGCAGTATTGATCTTGAATCTCTGATAATCTAACACTGTCCCTCAGATTGCTGTCCTGTGATCTTGCTTGGGTTCAAACACACAATGGAGTGATGATAGTTTACAGAACAGAAAATGTGTCGGCTGCCCAGCTGCACGCACCTTGGCCAGGCACAGCAGAATACATGCTGGAACCTCTCAGAGAAAGAGGTTTAAGCTATTCTACCCTCAAAGACTTAAGGTGAAATGAATGCTATGCACACTGCAACTTTCTACCATTCAGCTGACACACAGTAAATTGGGAAGGCATGGCAATGTGACAGCATGCCTGATGGCACTCAGATAAAATCTGGCAGTAACCAGGAGCAACCTAGCCCATCTTCCTTGCCGTTAGAGTTAACAATTCCTAAAGCAGATTCTGTGTAATAGAATATGGACTCAAGCCGCTTCAATCCTAAACATGAATGCTTGGTTATTTCTGGCAGAAATTTAAGCAGTGATGCTGCATTGTATGTGGAAACAGAGCACAACACTGCTCTTGCATTCTGCCCTGCTAGCAAACTTATTGGTGCAACAACTGCAACAAAAAAAGGCTGATAGTATTTAGGAAAAGAATAATCTGTTAAGTTCCCAAAGTTGTTGTGACTGTATATGTCTGCAGATGGCCCTGCTTCACTGTAATGCATTCTGGAAATAAGTTTTATGAATTGGTAGTTTCCCATCAAAATGCAGAAAGTGCTGTCTGAAAGTTTAGTTAAGTACGTAACATATAGTTAACATCTCTTTTCTGCCTAAAAATGATCAAACCATCTGCAGTTCCTATTTAGCTGTTCTTGTCTGTACTGACAAAAGCTTTACTTTTTATTTGCCTTTTATAGATCACTTGAAAAATATTCATGGATACGGAAACTACCCTTAGAAATAACTGAGGGGAGGTATTACTGGAAATACAGGAATGTCCCTTAGATAAGTAAAACATGTATCTTAGTTATAAATATTTTATTAGTACAATTGGATATTTTTATTTTGAAAACTTGCAGTGCTGTCTGCTTAATAAAACTAGGAAATTTAAAATGTTCTGTGACAATGATTTCGTGATCTAAGCACAGGCTCCTATTCCAACGATAAAAGGTGTCTATACATCATACACATCGTATCTATGCAGACAAACATGACAGTAGGTCCCCCGCTCCATGAAGTAAAACTGCAAATTGTTGAAATGCATTGCTTTCTAGTAGTGCAACAGGTGTATGACAGTAACACAGAAATAAGGGGAATGTATTACTCAAAGAGGCTCCCAACAAGCAAAATAAAAGAGGAAATTGCAGGTCAAACAGACATGTAAAAGAAAAATGTTTTATAATTCTTAAAGGTATAGATCCCTTGCATCAAGAAAATTACAGCTGAAATTACCTTAATTCATTTTAGGTTCCCTGACAATGAATAATCCCTGCTTTTTCCCTTCTATTCAGACAGTTCCAATAAGTGAATAATGTTTCTTCCCTCAATATACTTCTGAGGTACGTTGCACAACTCAGTTCCTGTTTTCCTTCCTGAGCAGTCATTTCAAAACACTAATCTATTTTGTAACTTGCTTCAAATTACTACTTTAAGTTTGTCAAACTTTCCTTTTTTCTAAAGGCATCTAAAAATACAAACAATTAATCTAGATCTGATTACACCATAGCCACTTACACATTTTGTTTGTTTATTTATTTAAATGACCGGGCATTGCACTGTTAAGCCAGGGAAAGAAAGCCTTTGAAAATAAGTAAACAATAAATAAATAAATAGTTTACTGTGGCTTATGCACAAATAGTTTCACATCATTTTTCATATGAGAACAGACCTGTAAGAACTACTTGTGCATCAGTTTTCACATGCTACTTCAACTTGACAATAAAGATTCTCTTAAATTACTAATGCATATGATCAGTGAAGCCTTCTCATTGCAATTTCAAAACCACAACCATTTCACCAGCATTCCCCCTTCTAAATGAGTGAGAATAGTGCCCATGCAGATTCCCCCCTGAGCCCTAGACATGATACGCACAAATAAATACAGAGAAAGATGGAAGGTGCACTCACTCCCCAGCTCACCTGATCATCCTGTTAGACTCATCGTGATCCAGATCAGCATCCTGCATTTCTCCATTGTCACTATGACATCCTGTCATTGACATCTCTGAATCATGAGCCATAGATTCTTCCATGTCATCTATAAAGCCACTGTTTCTTTCACTGTCGTTGTCATCACTCCCTTCTTCCATGACCACATCAGACTCAGCCCCAGGACTAAGAAGGTCTGGAATATTATTTCTCAAGTTATTATCTGAAAACATACAATACTCCAACTACAACGTCCTGGCACATTTTAAGCTTCCACAAAACTCAAGTTCTCTTTGGAAGTCTATTGTCTGGATCTAGACAATATAAGTAGACAATTACTTATAATGTGAACTGAACGCTCCTTTGCACAGGAACAGTGTTTTCTGTGAAGCCTGCACAAAGCAGCACAATAATCAATACCACTGAAACAATGTTCCCTGCCATTACAAAAGTATTAAATAAGCACCGAAACCTTGGGATTTAACTTCTTTGACTATGGCATAGCATTAATAGTATCATCCAGCTTATATTTAAATTATATTAAACTTTCCAGTTTCCAAGCTAGATACGCCTAAGCAAGTCAGAGTAAGAAACAAATTTTTATTGCATTGTTGCTTGTGAATGGATTTATCTGGAATCATTAGTCCAGTCAGAGGGTAAAGACAGCATTAGTTTTTCTGGGATGTTGCAGTGTTTCAGAAATTTGAAGTAAGGTTAAAATCACATGGAACTCATCAAATAGTTTCTCCTAGCAATTGTGTGGAAGGATCTTGACAGTCAATATAGGCAATGTACCACAAGAAAAAGCATATTGAATTGTCTGACAGCACAATGTTTGGAATTGATGGCATTTCACTGAAATTAGAAGTGCACAGCTGAAAAGTTTGTTTTCATGTACAGTAGTCTTAAGACATTTGGATATAAATTACTGATGTGTGATTAAGAGACACATACTTCATCTCCAGCAGAACCAGTCATTCAGTCATGAATGATACTTCACAGTGCAAGGCTCTCTCTTTGCTATTTCTACAACACTTTTAAAATCTCTATTTTTAATAAATCTACAATCAGTTAAAAATAACTCCTTACATTTAGTATATAATGCATTTACTAATGACACCATACTTGGAATTTCATTGCTTCAGCTCTTCTTTCACTTACTATTTTGAGGAAGATGCATCACACAGCAGATGGACAAAATGACAGATACTGTATTTTGTTTATTAAGTTTGAGAATAATGTGAACCAAATTACTGTGAAAATACAAATGAGATACAGGATGAAATTGCCTTTGATAATCCCGAGGACCCTCTATCAATCATTCAGGACACATAATTCTATGAGGATTCTATGTACACCACACTGTGAATATTATTTGGTGTGTAAAAGCCAAATTCCATAAATTTTAAGATTGCAATCTTCAAGGAATATACTTGGAGTAAGCCCAGAATATGTGTTCTCACCCCAAGTGACACTGCACAAGCTTTCCTGAGCTTCCCATTAGCCCAGCATCAGATCCACATGTAAGGAGGAAAGTCCAAACAAAAGTAGCGTGTTGCTTGTGAAGCAAAGGTGGGGAGAAGGCGGGGGGGGTGTGTCGGAGGGATGAAATAAAGCTGCCTCAGATGGAAAGAGGGAATTTGGAGGAGTAATTCAGAAACAAACATAAATTTTGTTCATTTAGTTCAGTTGTGCAGAAGCAAAGTTTACGTCCGTTCCTGTCTTCTCACAGCACTTTAGATCAATCACTCCTCTCTAAAAAGGCATCTATGCAGGAAAAAGTTTATCATTTATAAGCAGATTTAGTTACTTTCTCTAACTGCAAATGTCAGGGAAAAATTTACACTGCTATCAATGGAATTAATATATCGTGGTGTATATTTTAGTTTTTGAAAACCAAACCACAAATTTCCACTGGCAACATTACTTGCACTCCTGAAGAAATAGTTGTGTTGTGGGATGGTAAATGGTCAAGTGAGGCATAAATGGTGCAAGATTTAAAAAAAGAAAAAATAGTAGTGACTCCAAAGGTCCAGTGAGAGGTGCATCAGAAAGGACATTCAGTAGAAAGACATCATCTGTTTCCCAGAAAATCATGCACCTTGTCACATTTCAAGTGGGATACTTAGTATCTGTAGTAATTCTCCTATTAAACATAAAGCCTTCATAGTGATACAGTAACACTACTATGAGAAATACTATGAAAAACATTAGTTAACATTCCTAGTTTTGGAAACTCTTGATATGTCTTCAATAAAGTAGACCACTGATTTAAATGAAAAGAATGCATCATAAGGTAATGCTTTATTAACCTCAGACGCAGTTTAGGCTGACAACACAGTAATATGCATTAGAAACTGAGCTCTTCACCACACTTCTCATTCCCTTATCACAGAGGAAAGTGACATTTTCAAGGCAATCAGCAGCTCATCTACAACCACTCCTTTTTCCTCCAGTACCGTCTGTCAAGCCTACCCATACACCCTTATACTTAACACAAAACCAGCAGCACATGCACGGGAAAATCCGAGGATAGTCAAGTCTTGATTTCTGGCAACTGGTATGAATAGTTTTATGCCACCAGTAAATGGTGGAATTTTTTCCTGAAGAGCATTCCTAGTTCTTCTAGGTGTGTTTTTCCTTCTCAGGAAGATTATCCATAACCACTTTTTTCTCCCCTCACATTAAAACACAATTTTATGCTTCTGTCTGATAGGTGAGTGCCAACTTCTCACGTGTGGTTTTTGGCTTTCCTCTGGCATTCTGCATTTACCAGGCTTTATCACAGGGCCATTTTGCTGCTGACATCACCTCTGTGGCAGAGCTCAGCCTGTCTGCCAGTGCTGCCTAGTTGGAAGAAACACACTCCGAACTGATGGCGTATGAGCCACTCGCAGCGCTCCTCCCACACTTCATCTTCGACATACAACAGAAATATTGCAGAGGAAAGGCCACTCCCAAGCAATGGAAAAATGTGTGTTTGTACACGTCACGGTTTTACATTTCTCTTTTATTTAACTGATGGTTTAAACAATGACAGGAACAATTGTTGATGCAACTTACCTCCATTAATGGCAACTTCACCCAGGCAGTTATTTGGCACTTTAGGAGCACAGCGTTTGTGACAGTTGAATCTACAGTCTGTTAAGTAAAAAAGGGATACAGTCAAACTATTACTTTTTCTGTGACATAATTGTATTTTTTCCTGCTATCAGCCTATAGATGTCAAGCCCTATCACTTCATTAATACAAGTCATATATCCAGAGAGCGTGCACTAGCATGGCTGCATGCTGCCTGTCGGTGGAAGGGACAGGAAGATGATGCTAGGAGCACGTTTCTGAGGGGGAAAAACAGCATTTCCAAGGGTAGCTGGGTGGAGCAGCACTACTGCAGCCAAAGTGATGCTCAACTCATCTAGGGGAGCGATGAGGAGACGCAACTACTTGGCTGCAAAGCCAGAGCTGCTTTTCCAGTGAAAGAAGCAGAATGGGCTGCAGTGTACCAGCTGCAGCTGAAGAGACTGACTACATATCAAATACTGATGATTGAAAATTGAAACAGGAGAACCCTAGCCAACAATTTTAAGTGAGAAAATATTTGTTCTTTACATCTCAAGGCAACTTCTAGAGAGTTTGGAAATGCGAGTTCCTTCCTTCCTTTGCCTGTTTTCCAAATATTTTTTTTTACTTCTTTTGTATGTGTAAGTAGCACTTCATTAGATGTCATGTGAACTGTTTTCTTTTGGCTTATGAACACATTTTACTTAAACTAAGAGCTGCAACTTACTAACACACCAGGAAAAACAAAGAGTCAGGAAGGAAAAAATATACTAAGGTTGTCTATATCCTTGTAATTATTTAAGATTGATCCAAAAACCAACTAGAGGTACAGCAGTGCTGAACTACAGATAATTTTAAGGTTTTTTTAAAATTAGGTTAATATTTGCTTTGGTCACCAGGATTCAAAATGAACTGAAACAGGTGATGTCTTGATAGATATTCTGCTTTAGTTAAATTGTATCAGAATCACACCTTAAGTTAAATTAATGCAACTTTGAATTTTTGCAGGGTTCAAAGAAGCAACACAAAGTATACTGATTAATTTTATGACAGTTATTATTTATTGTAATAGAAGGAAGGTAATTTCACGCATCCCTTAGCCAACATTCCAACCCCATAGCATGCACAATGCTTTGTATTTACAGGCTAAGGTTGGCTAAGGTGAGCCAGGGTTCTAGGCTACGATCCAAGGGGCCTGATTCACTTCAGCACCTACTAAGGTGTACAATGCCAAGAGACGTGAGAGCACATGAGTCACACTGAAAAAATGTGGGTTTAAATTCTCATATAAGCCCATCTTGTTTTACTTCCATTACAACTTCCCCAAAATGCTGAACTGCTGAGGCTCAGGCATATGCTTCAATTCACACACAGGACTTTGTAGATTGAAAACAATGAAGGTAAGAATACAGTTAACTATTCTGCTGTAAGCACAGGTTCACCTATGCCAAATACAAAATCATTTACACCTGCATGAAAAATGTGAGCTACTGCACATACACCAAAGGGTAAGAATGAACAGCCATGCAGCCAGCTCCTACAGAACACCAATTACTGTAATTTTGACTGCAGCTTAATCCAATGTGATTGTACATGTGCCTACAAGTAGACAGTTTAGTGAGGAAATCATGAATAAGGCTACATGGTAACTACTCAAACACTAATTTATTAATTTTATTATGCTTAGCTTTTATGTACCTAAAGAACATTTACTTACCTTTGCACTGCAAACCCTGTCTAAAAAGCCCTTTGAGAAGTTTCTTGCAGTACTGGCAAACTGTTGGGCGTGTGTAGGAGTGGATGGCAAAAGTGTGAGGCACTTTAACCTTGGACAGTAAAATCTTGTCTAGTTGAATCGGTCGTCCAATGTAGGACTGTGAATTCGACCTCTTCTCTCGCCCAGCGTATGATTCTGATGGTGTCTTTTGCTGTAAAATACATTAAAAGGACTTTTGTATTCATTTTTAAAAGAATATCATATTAATATATTCCCTCAGTAACAATGTCATATGTCATAAAGAGTCATGTAAGTGCCTTTAAACACTAATAAAACATGCATCATGCCCCTCTCAGACGGCTTTTGAAAAATTTGAATGGTACTGAACAACACCTTTGCCAACACTACGGTCATACACTTCACATTGCAACTGAAACAGGTTTTTATTTAAAAAAAAAATATTAATCAAAATTAAAATACTCATTGAAATTTCTCAGAAAAGCATTTTACATTCTGATAAAAAACATTTTTACCTCTTATTTTCTGGTTTACAGCAAAAGCAACTTTGAAAGGCTGTATTTTTTGTTATTAAGAAAATTACTACCTTATTCTATGTGCATGGAGGTTAATGATAGAAAAACTATTAGTATTTTCTATCCCCTTTATTAATAATTTTTGCTATCACTAACCTTACCACATTTAGATCATGCACAATAGATCACAACAGGTATTTAAATGTGTGTGTGCGTGTGTACATATACACATATATACACACACATACACACACACATATTTAAATTCTATTTTATATATATATGAAGTGAGACACATGGTCTAAGGTATGAAATCCAAAGAATTTCTGGAAGAAAAGTTACCTTATTTTCCCTACTAAATTCATTTAGATGTATATATGATAATTAACCCAGAAAACAACTCACCTAGAAAACTGCTTTCTCCTAATACTCATCCACGAGAAACAACCAAACTACACCCACAATTAACATTGAGAGGAGAAAAAAAAGTGAGAAAATGCAGCTTGATTATTTAAAACTCAGCACCTTCTCCCTACCATCTGCAAATAATCTGGTAACTGAAGGCTAGAAAACAAATCATTCAGAGTGAGCCTGCACTGTTCAAAAACTGTAGTAGCTGAAGCTTCAGATAGACATTAACTTGAAACACTGCTTAGATCCAAACACATAATGCTATAGGAAATCCTCCATCTGAGAAGGTTGACTGATTACTACTTCCCAGTCACCAAAATATAGAAAAAATACATTTTTATAGGCTTCTGTCTGGCACTTTTGGAGTAAAGAAGAATTGAAAAGTCATTTTAATGGCAGAAGAACCTATGGAGTTAGTTCCAGGCTTTGCCCTCACAGTGTATTTGCCAGCAGGAAAAAGAAATTTCTTCCTCACAAAATTCATGTAGATTTCTTGCCGTGAAGATAAATTCTTTTGGTTATACTGTAGAATTAGGCATCTTTTCCAAGAAGCATAAAGATCCACTGTACTAATGCAGTCCTTTCAAATAAAGGAAAAATATGCAAAATGCATTATATGAGCCAGGTACATATGGTCACCAAAAAGAAAGAAGTATAAGAAAGCATCTGCCTTTTTTTTGGAATATTGGAAAAAGTCTGAGTACATACTCTGATATTAGGGGTTTACTTCCTGAGGTTTAAAGCTTCATGCTCTGCAAAGCACTTATGCATATAAAAACACCCACAAACAATTCATTAGTCTCAATTTAAGATTAAATTAATATTTGTTAACTAGCAATAAAATTTGCCTAATATTTCTAAGGCAGATTGCACTAAGTCTTATGAAGTCAACATGACCAAGCCTGTAAAAGGGAAGGCAGAAGACCCTCAGGACAGAAGAATGAGCCACATATTCTGCATTGCTCAGCTAGTGTGAGTCACCTGGAAATAACAGCCCTCAGTGTTTGTGGACGGGGCAAAGCTCACAAAGAGCAGCAAGAAACAGAGACGCTGTCCTCTCAGTTTTATGCTTGTGTAGAATAGGAAAAATTTTGGTCCAGACTGATGCTACTTCATAGTCCTAGTTCAGTGCCTTATAAGTTACAGCCTCAACCCTACTCTATGATCAGATACCTAGCCCTGAGTTTGCTCTTCAGTGCTCACAAGAAGAGTTTTACTTGTGGCTAATTACAATTTAATGTAAATATTTTCTTTTTGAATAAAATAATTCCAAAAGGGTTTGCCTTAATTCTCATCACTACTTGCAACGCGTTAGTCACAACACTGTGCTTGCTCTTTCTCGAATCTGGACATTTGGTGGACTTTTTGCATGTAGTGATGCGAGTCTCTTAAAATGAAGTTTAACTGAAAAGGAGTGCAAATATGTAAGGGAAAGAGTTCTATTGCTTGCTTTCATTATGTCACTGTAACAAACTAATATTTCAGTTTACCATTCTTACCACTAGAGCTATTTCTTGATAATCTTACTCTTGTCTGCAGTACAAGTGATCGAAATATCTAACACCATCATCTCTCTTAGAATCCTGACTAATATCATCTAAATTAAACCTATTTTCTATGATCACTCTTTGCCTTCATTTTCTAAATTACTGCCTAATCAAAAATTATTTTGGCAACCAAATACTGCTAAAAGCAAAGTCCAAATTACTTATACCTAGGTGACTTCATGCTGAAAGGATTTTAGAGAGCTGTTTTAGCCCAGTTTTCCTCACCAAATGCCTTGCAGGTTTTAGGAACTTCAGTAGTGTTGCTGAAATGTACTGAGACTGATCTTGGGCAGTTGTGATTAACCGAGAGAGACAGTCTTCCCTACAGCTTTGGTTCTGACCTAGATGTCTGATCAAATCTCAGGTGTGGTATAGTACAAGTGTGGGACAAATTATTTGCTGTATTTTTGCTCAGATTGTTGGCAAATTTTTCAGTATTAATGTGCTAGTATATATTTCTGAGAAAATGTCAGGTTGAACAAAAAGTGAATTCTAGATGCTCTACCTTGAGTTGATTGTTTCTGAGATAACTCTGAAACAGTTACTCATCATACCATCAACCTTGATCAAACAGAGTTACCATTAATAAAGCTTTTGTTGTGTTGTTTGGTAGGGTATTTTTCTCAAAATTTATATTGGTCAATGCACAGTTATAATTTCTGAAATATTTACTTCAAGTCTCATTTCACATGGCTGCCGAGTTGTGTTCAGGAACAGACAATTAACTAAGTTTTTGTTAGTAATTCATAAGCGTTCCCTACAGCTCAAGCAGTAATGGATACTAGACAAATGATAAAACAATGGAAAACCTACTGTAAGATGTTAGTCTTCAAGTCCAATTTATAGAGAAAAGTATTTCAGCTCGTCTTTGCCGTTCTACAAGGGCTGGGCTGCGACGTGCCAGCAGCGTAGCACACCATGTAATGCACCAGCAAGTCCCAACCTACAGTGCCTTCAGGTCAAGAGGTAAAGCCGAGTTTCACCTTCTCCCATGCTAGAAAAGACATCAGAATTCATGGATCTGGTCTCGCTCCTGCATGCCCAGGCCTGATATACCTGACTCCGCTCCCTACCTCTTCCAGCCAGAAGCAATGTACCCCCTGGGTCCTGCTCAAAGGTAGCAGGGGAAGGGAAGCTGGTGACAGATAACTCATGGCAGCAGCAGCTGGAGCATCTTCCACACCCCTCTGATGACTGACAGATTAGGAGGAGTACCTCCTCCCTCTTGTCAGATAAGCTTCTCCTCCCAATATCGTCCAAAAGCCCTATCAAGATCCCTCAACTCTAACTTCCAGCACTCCCAGTATCAGATAGATGCCACAATTTTAAGCTCCTGAAAGCATAGGAAACCAGGAACTATCCTATTTTCACTGGAAAAGCCAGACTCTCCTCCACAAAGCACCTTCTCCTTCAGCTGGCGTGCCTGGTTTGTTAGAAAGATAAATGAGTTTTTCCTGGTAGCCAGCCAGACTACTGACTCAGCAAGTCTGGAAACTTCCCAGGAAATGATTGCTTAACCAGATTACACCATGGAAACTAACAGCCTCACAGCTCCAAATACTAAACAGTCCTTTAGAACAATCATCCCAGCAAGGTAATCTATACTTTACCAGTTCAAGAGTATGATTTTCCAAGTGACAACAAACACCAAGAAACATGTGCAAATACTTAACCGTCCAACCAAGCCAGTGACACTGATCACACCCAGATACTTCAATTATGCTTTAACTGTGAGAATATCTAATAGAATCCAATTTGCTGACTCTTATTTTGAGGAAAAAAAAAAAAAAAAAGTTTGGTTTTTTAATTCCAAGAAGGCAGATGTGCCAATCTTTTCCCCAGCATGGGGCATTCCTCATGACTTTTATTTAACGGATGCCTTGTTTCTCCTTCTTGTTCAATTTCTTTGAATTTTTGGAATATACTGAAGCCCCCCATGTAAGTTCTGATGAGCTTTGTTGAAAGCTATTAGAAGACACAACAATTTGTCTACATTAGCCAGAAGCGTAAAATCGTTGTACAGTCATTGCAGGAAGAAGACAGTCCCCCAAAGGTAAAAATAGCTCAGCAGACCTTTCCTGTCTTTTCTAACTTGTCCAAATACACTGCAAAATGCAAATAAGCAACGGAAATAAATACTGATTCCCCACCCATGGATTCAGCTGTTCTTATTATCTGGATGAGTTTGACTATCTTGTGGCATTCACATCTATCTATTCTTCCCAGGCATAGAAATCAAAGAAACCGTAGGGAGATGCTGAAGGGACTAAATGGGAAGTGATAAAAGCTGACTGCTTGGACACAGAGATGGCCTCTTGGGAACAAAGACAAGGACCAGCTGCATGGGCTAGTCTAAAACATAAAAGAGACTGCTGTTTGCCTTATTTCTTTTAAAAGGTTTTGACAGTCCCACTAAAAACATCCCAGGGATTCTGACAAAACTTGACCAAAAAGCTTCATGTTCTGTAAGAGTCAGAAAGCAACTGCTTCCATTTTGGCAGTCATGCTTGCGGAAACACGCTCAAGTCAGTAACCTTCACTCAGAAGGGAACAGGCTACACAATCTATACTCTCCTAAATATACTTTTTTTTCAAAACTTGCACAAGGAAGTGCTAACCTTTTGCAGGTGCAATACCTAAGAAGTGTTGCAACATTATTCCTGTACTTTACACTTGAGATATTCAATTAGAAATAACAAAAGTATTCCTACAATTTTGAAATGTTTGCCGTAACAAAAGAATAAACTATTATGATCTAGGGTTTTTTATTTACTTGGACAACAGAGAAAAGTGGTATGTATTTTAAAAAACCAAACAGCAGTAACTGTTTGCATTAACCTTCATTTTTAGTGTTGAAGCAGACTTGTTGAAACATGCATTTCCTTCCTATGAGGATAAAGCCTTAATATGTTCATACACAATTTCTTCACAGGAAGCTACTGTCAAGTGAGGTGCTAGATATCTATGTAACCACAGGAACTCTGTTTTTAATGCAATGCAAATGTTGACTTTCTTTTACAAATTAAACTATGTGACTGTAATTAAGTGAATTCAAAGACACAAATCTTCAGTTAAATATACTGAAATACCACACTTAGACTGCAATCAACTGCGTTGTCTTTCAAGGCTTCTTGCACTCCTCTCTTTAAGTCAAGTGTATGATTTAATCCTACAAGCACCACAGTTAGATAGCTATGGTCTGAAAAACATTTCACTTTCACATGTGTAAACACATCAAAGAACTGACTTCAGTACAAGCTGTTAATATTAAACTATCCACAGATGGAAATTATTATGTACGCCGTTCTTCTACCCAGACATCAATAGCAGCAGACAGTGGTTTGAATGCTCTGTCTGTAACCTGCCTTATTTTGGAAAGTAGCAAGAGAAGATTACCGGGTTTCAGCAGGCATTGTGGCACTATGCTGACTCCTCAGAACCAGGGAATTCCCAAAACAAAAGCCCTTTCTTTTTGGATTTGCTATTACCAGCAGCCATAGCAGGACTCACATACCACAAAGCTTTTTTTCCAGTCTCTTCCAGACACAAGTTCCTTCAAAAATAGTAGGTTTAGTTTGATCTCATATCATGTACTTCATAATTTTATTAATTAGTAAGTTATTTTCATGGAAGTATCCTGCAGTATTAGAATGCTCACATCAGAAGCCAGACCTGGCAGCTTCGTTATGCCTGCTGAACAAAGCTATTAAAAATAAGGCAGGAAGGGAAGCACACATGATGATACAAAGGCATCACAGCCAAATTATAATTCAATACAAAACCCTTCAGATAGTCTTCACACAATTCTGATTCATCCTACCATATATGAATCTTGCTTTTTTTTTTTTCCCCCTAAGTGTCTGTATAAATGTGTCCCATCTGACACTGTCTACATATCATCCTTACCAAATCAGGGATAACCAGCAGGTCTTTAGGCTTAACCACAGACACTGGTTTGGAAAGTTTTGGCACTGGACAGAGGAGATCTAGACAAACCTACTTGGTGAGGCTTGAAGTAACTTTGGGAGCAGTACTATGTTACCAACATAGAAAAACCAGATTATACATTAGAAGAGACAGAAAGCACCACTGAACACACTCGGGCCATATAAGCAGAGATAAAAGGTTGCATTGACTGCCATTATTCCTCAAAACACAAATAACATTTTGGGATCTTGCACCAATTCACAGTACCCCAAATGATCATGAATGATGTCTCAGAGATACTGCAGGGAAGTAAAATGTGTGCTGCAGCATCTGGCAATTTTCACTATGTGCAAACCCTTTCGCTACCACTTAAAAACTACAAGAACTTAGCTCCTAATTTTCCTTAGATGTACCACACACTCCTAAAGAATTCCTACTGTTACAGTCACAGAGCTTCTACAAATCCCCAGTTTAAGCCACAGTGACTTAGATGTAGGGTCATAAGCTGACAACAAATAGGTGATTTAAGTGGCAATTACCTGATGACAAAACCAACCTGAACCTCTCTCCTCTTCCAAGTTGAAGAGTGAAATACTCATAAAACCTCTGGGATCACTAACAATTGCATTCAAAAACATCAGCAGACACAGCACACATGAAATTTCAGAACATGTACATCTCAAGCTGTTTAGCATTTTCTGTTCTACCTATCTTCCTAGATATTTAGAAAATATTAGGTGCACAATTGATGCAATATTTAATGGTGTCCTAAATATACATTTTAAACTTGAAATTATTGGCTTGATCATCTTCTATATCTTATCTAGTTGTAACGAACCTCTGAAACAATCATATTGGGGCAAACTAGGTCAGAAAAGCCCTAATGTAGTTTGCATTAGTTACACTTCTACAGCATTTAGTGCATGGCAGATAGTACTGGGACTACTATTATCTCATGGCACAGCAGTGTGCAAAGTGAGCCAGTCCAAATTTACCTTCTGTATCCTAAAATGATTTAATTTGGAGTTCAGCTGAACTTTGAATATCATAGACATGCAACACATTAAGAAAAGAGAGCTACATTTGAAATACTTTTTGATTTTGACCTTTAGTATGTTTTACTATTTATATTATTGGAAAAAGACAAGAAAACAAAAAAAAACCATAAAAGACTGTGGAATTAATTTAAATTCCTATTTAAATATTCAACTTCCAGTGTCAGATTCACTGAGTTCTCAATTCTTAGTTCTGTTTAGTGCATGACCCTATATTCACCTGGTGGATCTGGCACTAGATCAATGTGAACATTACTTAGGATTGGTTTAATTACTCAAAGCCTCTACTTTACCTTCTATTATTTTTAAATGAACTCTAGATTTTGGAGCAAATTCCAGGAGCACTACCCAAAAGAGCATAGAGGTTTTTATTAAACATAGGAGCACATTGATAGCAAGTTCCCATTAAGACAGAGACCAATGTGCAGTGTGTATCACTGGAGCATGGAAAGATAACTTGAGGGTGACAAGAATAAAACAGAACAGAACGGTATTAATCCACGGTTAACTCGAGTGCCTGCAAAAGAAAATATTAATTTTGCCTCTGAGGATCTTCGGTCTAATGAACTCTACTTCTGCCATTAGAAAAGGACTTGTAATTAGAAGTGGTTTAAGGCACCAAAATGCTCTCAGCTGCAACAACCCAGCTCTTCTTTAATCCTTCCCTCAAGGGCCCTTTTTTTTCCAGTTCAGTGAGCTGGGGAGGCGCACAAGACTCTATAGGGACTGGAACTAGGAAAAGGAGATGCATCTTCTGTAGGAGTGTGGAAAACAAAGGCTTCTTAGAGTGGGTACTTCTGAGTCACTGGAAACAAGGACTCCTTATTTCAGTGGGCTAAGACAAAAGGGCATCTGTATTAAGTGTTGGGTGCGAGGGAAGAAAGAGAAAATGGCCACCTACGACTCAAGACAATTCCCTCCCAGAGAGCCTACTGTCCTAGTTCTGCAGAATCACTCTTCTATATATAGCTAAAAAGCCTCAAGCCAGCTCTGCTTATAACAAATCTACAGAGGCAAGCAACACCTGGTGCTTTGTATTCTGTCAGTGATACATAGTCTTTTTAACTAGAACTTTTTAAATTTTAAATTATTTAGCAAAAAATAACAGTAATTCCTGATTCTTCATCATAAAGCAAAGATAATAGGTAACACTGCACTTACCTATGCCCCATGAGACACATCATTCCTATTTTAAAAGTAAAGCTCAGCTAGACTTTTTCCGAAAAATCACTTCCAATGTGTCTATACAATGACCTGACTACATCAACATTCATTGCTTCTAGAAAACAAATAAAACTGACCAAAATAATGGAAACATATATTATAAAATAGAAATAAAATTCTTTTGTGTCATATGAATGTATTTTGAAGCAAAACCATAGATAACTAACACATTTTCTTTTCACAAGAGAAATACGATTTTGTTTTTCCTCCAAATATCTTTTTTTTTTCATTACTATCTTTAATTACTGCTGCCTTAGGATAATCCACCATCATCCAGATTGGTGGATTCATCGTTTTTCAGACAGCACCATACTTGGAGTAAAATTATCTTAGATATTGCAAAAACTGTGCTTTATCTGTTTGTATTGCTTTATGGATATTCTGTGGAGCTGGAATTCTGGGGTACACAGTAAGAATGTATGTGTTTTAGGAAGAAATACAAAACTCATCTCTGCAAGTGTTCAGTGGGCTTTGAGTAACTGGTCTAGTGGAAGATGACCCTGACCATGGCAGGGAGTTGGAACCAGATGATCTTTAAGGTCTCCTCCAACCTAAACCATTCTATGATTACAGGAAATAAAGTTATTTCTTTCAAAGAGACAGATGTTTGGCCATGGAAATCTTCATTTTAGCATAACAAAATATTCCTCAGACTAACTATGTAGTACTTCTAAAATGTAGTATTTCTAACATTTGCAAAGCCTGCTCTTCTCTGGCTGCATCCCAAATACATGCTGCAAGGGAAAGATGCCAATATTCCTTAGTTTCAAAAGCTTTGAAACTTTAAACACAAAGCAAACTTCTTTGGAAAATCCATACTGAAAGTCAAAGAATCACCCACATAAAAAAATAATATTGTTTTCTCATTTAGACTTGAATTTTTTTCACATAGAGCTGTAACTTATTTGTACACTGTTCATGGCTATTTCCACAGAAATACGGAATCCTAGACTGTTTGGGTTATTTTTAATTCAACCATAATCTGAAAGAAAGAGTTACCACAATGGTAGTATGGTATCAGAAGTTTATTGCTGGTGAGCACTTGAATGTGAGGTTTGTTCAGCTTAAATATAAAATGTTTATTTTCTACATTACTCCAGCAAATTCCCAAGTTCTGAAAGTGAAGTTAAATTTTTTTTCCTTGCGTTACTACCAGCATAAAACAGGGCTTCAGTCTAACCAATGACCTCATGCCTAAGAAATGAAAAAGTCACCTTTGGATTAAAATATTTTTATGTTCACTAATTTTACTGTTTAGTACAAGAATTATGACCCTCACTTTGGAATCCGGACTTTACTAATCTGATTTAATTCCTGTATGCCTTCAAATTCATACTGATAATCATACAAGAGAATGTTGCTGATAGCACGGTACGGAGTAAATTCAGTACATACCTCATAGCCAGGGCTGACAGGAGACTGACAGGAAGTTGGAAAGAAGAAAAAACAGAAAAAAGAAATAAGGGGGAGAAAAAGACAGAAAATAATGTTATTTTAGAAGCAAGCATGAATGTGGGATCATATTATACTCTCACTCTTTGTTACAGAATAAATGCAGAAGAACTGCATTTGAGCTGAGACATGTAAAAATCTGGGTTGCATTGTATCCTCCTAGTTCTACTTTGTTTTTAGCATTTCTTTTGATGAGTTTTACACTACTAAGTTAAGAATCAAAACAAGATTTCATTCCTTGGAGGTAGATGCTTAAAGCTTTACTCGAATATAGTCCCCATTCAATTTTCAGTTCAAACGAAGTGCTTTTATTGGCTAATGAAAACATTTCTACCCAAACTGAAGCTGTTTCTGCGCACGGCAGTTCCCTATGCAAGGATAATTAAAGTATAGGTACATTTTGCATGATTCCACATTATCCTCTGTCAAAGATTTTTAATGACAAAATTTCATAAGATAGGGCATAACTTATTCACTTTATAAGTGTCATTTTCCAGAAAGCAGGCTTACATGCTGTGTCTCCTATTAGGTGCACACAACATCAACAAAAAAAAAAGAAACAACTCGGTTTGATAATTACATCTATCAAAGATCTTCAGGAATTATTCTCTTTCAACTGCTCTGACTCTACATGGTAATTAGGGGTAAAAATACATTTATTTTAGTCCTATTTAAAGAACTGATAGATATAACAGAGATTATATTTTGTTAGCAGCGATTCAAGTAACACATCAATATTAGTAATGAATAGTACACTTTTATGAACAAGGGTGACGCTTTTCAGTATATTCACACAGACTGTAGAAAAATGAAAGACATTCATTCCAAAGTGCACGGTTTGATTGGCATCACCATATAAACTGTCATAAAACTTATCTCACAAGTACTGCAGAAGAATTGAGTCCAAAGGACAGATCTGGTACATGAGAACTGACAAAGCTTATGCCACTGAACAAAAGCGGGGTGGGGGGCGGGAATGGAAATACATTCAACAGAAAAAAAACTAAGCAGAACAAAAGACATATAGAAGCCATATGTGAGAGCATTTCTGAAAATCTGGTAAATGATACCATGATTTCATGAAATAAAAGTGAGATAAGAAAACTGTTTGATTTCTCCAGGCTAATGCCCATCCCTTTACCTACTGTAAATGTATTTCCTTTGTGCGTGCACATGTGTCTGCGCATGTGCGATGCTCTGAATAATCAGCACGGGGACACCAATGTTTACAAGTTCTTAGAGAAGTATAGCCTGCAGTATAGATGACACTTATTGTATTTCTTCGCTGTCAATTTTAATGCTTTCAACCATTTTGAAATATATGGCTTTGCAAAACAGGTATTTCGTATAAGGATGTATCAGCAAACAACACAGTCACACAATTTAAAATGGTTTCAAGTTGAAAATGTTTTGCTACGTTTTAACTGTACAGTGCAGTGAATATTTATAGAGGGTATACCAGGATGTTCACACAATTTTTTTAACCAAAATTTCAAAAAAAAGAGAACAGAATTAGGGCCAGCCTTCCTCAAAATTTTCTGTCTTGACCTAAGTCATTTCTGAAACAACCTGCTGAGAATTATGATTAATCCGTAAACATTTGTTGCTGTAGTTTGCAGAACTTAAGCACCTTACTCATTTATGCAGCTTTTCAATTAAAAATACAGATTCATAATGTTAACCTTAATTTCCAAGTAGCTTTAGACTAATGATAATCAGTAGCATAAGTACATAATTATGGTTCGTAGATGGTACTGCATCTAACACCAGGTCTACATAATTTGCAATAGTGTCCTTTTAGTATGTCAAGTTTAATAAGTTTAATATTCTAATTGAGAGGAAAACATGATAATTGTTGTGTGTACTTATAAATTCTTTCCTCTCTTTTAAACCTTAAGGTTTTCAAAACTTTCACTTAGGAGTGGATTGATTTACACACTGTGTAAAATCTTAACTGTTCAAGCATATTATGACCAGGAGTGCTAAAAAGAACAAACATGCTAAAAATAAAAAGTAGGTATCATTTTGATTTACTCCAATCAACATTTTGTTCTCAGAAGAGTTGCTTTCATTCTGGAAAACGAATGGATTAATGCATATACAAGTATGCCATATATTTACATGCTTTTGTGTATACTGTACATATATATATGCACACATCTATATATATATCTATACATCTATATCTATATACAGACATACACATACATGCATCACAAAAAGCCAAATAAAGAACTAACAGAGATTCCTCCTACTTTCTTCTGAACACTTAGAAATATGCTAAATATGCAGGCTCCAACTAATTAATGACAGCCTTGACTGTGACAGATACTCAGTTTAATGCTGTGGTGTCTGGGTCACAGTGTTCTAATGAGGCGAATCTTTCCTATTTAATAAGACAAGGGAAATGGTCTGATACAGAAGAAATTCAACATCTAGTTCCAGAAGAGATTCTCCAAGATCCAACTACTTATATTAGCATGGGTGGCAGTTTTAGATCTTAAAAATAACCTAATTCTTGACAGAGGAGGAGACTCCCGGCAGTATCAGAAGTGGCACATACCTTAAACCCACATACCTCAAGCTGGTGACCTCCCTTTTACGTCAAGATGCCTTCTCTTACTTTATAATTTACATACCACCCTCCTCTGTAGTCTGTAACAGGCAAAACCAGATTCTATAGCACTAAATGTCATAGTTCCTTAGCTCCTCCCAGGGCCTCTGCAGCTAGGGAATCCCATACCAGAAGGGCTTCATCCGTCACGCTGGGCGAGGGCTCTGCAGAAACTGTACGAATGCTGCTGAGTCCTGTTAGGGACACATTTGACAGGCGTCTTTTCCGTACACCACTGCAGTTGTTAGGAATTTTAAATGCACATCTCTTATGGTAGTTCAGACCACATCCTGAAAAGAGAAATTTAAAACCATCTGTTTATGGTTTATTACTCAAAAGAGCAAATAATATTCGTTTTTTTCAAAAACAACACAAATTCAAAAACACTAGCCCTATTTTTGATAAAACTTCTCACCTCTACTCTGCTCTTCTATTCTAGCAAATTTTTAGAGAGATAATGTTATCACTTCCAAATATATATATATACACAACCAGTGGTTTTTCTCTGATTTTTCAAAATCTATGGTCTCAAAGTGCAGGGAATTTCTACGACCAGCACTTGTGAGGCAAGGAATGGCATATTCTGCAAATGGCATATTCTGCTGGATTCAGTTTACCAGAAGTCAAATAGGTGTGGCAAAATGAGAAAACAGATACTACAACTTCATATGGATTGACAGGAACTTCAGTTAAACAATCTGAATTACTGTGATACAAAATGAGACACAGGTTCATTAAGAATCATAAGGGAATAGTAAGACACACAGCCTTTAATTAAAAATACATATTGACCAAATTTTTTTACACTCAAGGTTATAGAGCCATATCTAAGAGGCCTCGGAGCAGTCAAAAAGATAAGTTCTTAAATCAGTTAATTACTTTGATAGTTCTTACTGCCTCTGACCAATTTAAAAGCAGCATTAGACACAACACACAGAATTGGAATGGAAAAGCTGCTTCTTTAGACTGAAAAATTGCATCTCACTGCAGCTTACCTTCACATTTGAGTCCCTGACGCACCAGCCCCCACAGCATTTCTCCACAATGGTCACAAAAGGCTGGAGCTCGATATGAATGAACAAACAGAGCATGGGGCCGGATTTGAAAGTCTTCAAATGTAGCAGAAGCTATAACAGTAAGATCACAGAATTAGTAACATAAGTAATAATCTCCACTTATGTGGTCCTTCATCGCAGAACAAAGCAAAACTCCTTTTGGCCACTATGATGCTGAACCTTGAATTTGGAATTGTTCACTGTACAATATTTTGAAGATAAAAAGAGTGATGATGTACCTTCATACTACAATGGCCACTGGAAAAAGCATAAAGCTGCATTTACAAGCCCGCAGCACTGACGTCTCTGACAATACTTTTCCAATCAAACACAGGAGTATAATAGCATATCAACATTTGCCGAAATTGTCAGAGTTCAATCAAATGTCAGAAATTTTTCAAAATACTCTTTTACAGGCTTGACTCACTACACCTGAAGTTTTATGTACATAAAATAAACTGAACACATCCAGTAAAGAAATACTGCGAGGTTTTTTTGACAAGTAACTGAAAGTGTATCTAAAATTTCTCCTGATCATTTGGTACAATTAATTCAGCAGCCTATGTTGGTATCGGTGAACTGATCACTCAAGTTAAAAACATATATTAGAGCTTAAAAACAAAACTGTAATGATATACCCAAATTTTCAATAAAGAAAAAAACCTTGCAGAGCAGCCTGGAAGATGGTTGTGCATTTCTTGAAGTACCAAATCTTTACAAAGTGACATAAGCCTGCAACTAGTGTAACAGCTGAAAAAGTTAGAGGGGCTAGTAAAAGGCACTAGTGCAAACCATAAAAAAAAACAACTAAAATGTTTTAAGAACTATTTATAATACAGAGACAACCAGTACCACACACTTTTAAAAACAGACTTAAATGAAATATTTTCTTTTTCTTATTAAATATCTTAGACATGTATCAGATAGTCCAAAGAAATATCTGTCAAATGTTGTTAAACACTAATCACATATGCAAACATTGATCTCATTCAGACTGCCCTTTATTTGTGTGCTTACTCTTCAGAGATATCAGGATGAATGCAATCGGTATGTAGCCACTTAATAGAAATACTTTGTCTTTCAACAGAAATACATTCCTGATTTGCAACTGACAGAAAGAAAGAAAAAAACGAAAAACAAAACCAAAGCACCCCTCCTCCCCACAACCCTATTTTTTAATGGTTCAATTCAAAGGAATTCCAAAAAGATCCAAATACCCTGGCTTGTTCCTTGTCTGCTAATGAAAAGAGAACCAAAAATCCGCACATTAATCAAGAAAACATTTTTAAGTAACTAGAAGAGGGTATCAATAAAGACCTGTGCCCTGGCCTCAGTTGCTTCTCTGCAAAAAACTGCTACTCTTTTCCAAAATTGTCCACAGAAAAATATGTTTCTAGTCTCAACCAGTCTTGAGATCTATTAACAAAAGTATTTAGAATACCATTACAAAAGTAGGATCCAATGATTCCAATAATATCAAACTTCACTTTTAAAAAAAATTTTTACTAGAACAATGCAAATCATTTAACAGTTTGTTTATTTCAGGATTTCCCTTTCTTCTCCCAGGATTATTTCATAAAAAGCCATATTAAAAAAGTTTACTTAATTCATAACACTAGGACTACATAAAACAGTCCAACATAGAAACATTCTGAAACTAAATTAGTTTTGTATTTATCTAAAAGTGTTAGGTCAGGCACATTTTTCACTCAAGGGCTTTCAAATACTTGTTCAAATGTATTATTTTTCTATTTTTTTCCATACTACAGTGGTCAAATTCACTGTTAAGACAATGTTCACCCTGTAATGACAATGCTCTCTCCTTGGTCTACTAAAAACACAACTCACCACAGAATGGGTGGGGTTTGGAGGACATCACAGTGGGTCATCTGGTCTGACTTCCCTGCTCAAGTAGAGTCATCCTAGAGCACATGGCACAGGATTGCTCCAGATGTTTCTTGACTATCTCTGGTGTGAGAGACTCCACAGCCTCTCTGGGAAATCTGTTCCAGTGCTGTCACCTGCACAGTAAAGAAGTTCTTCCTTATATTCAGGTGGAACTTCCTGTGCATCAGTTTCTGCCCATCACCTCTTGTCCTATTGCTTGGCACCACCGAAAAGACTCCATCTTCTTGACACCCTCCCTTCAGAACACATTTTTAGATGTTGAACAGATTTCTTGTGATTTTACTTTAGGACTTTGAGTGAACCATCTTCTTGGGTATATTGCCAGATGTTTTTCTGCAATTCCAACCAAATCAAAGAATATGTAGGAAGGGTCAAGCACTCAAAGCTTTAAAATATATTTTGATGTAATTAAAATACAAATATATATTTATATACTTCACTTGTACAAAGAGAACAAAATACAGGCATACTAACTTTCCTATTTCATTTCACAATGAAGGAATTTGGACAACATCTTCCCAGTAGATCACTGGTCTGTGAAGTTCAAGAAGGATTTGTTTTTCTGGGCCTCTGTTATCACCAGCATGCAGCCACAGGAGGAAAAGTTGCCACAGTCAGGCAGCAGACACCCCTATGGTCCTACCACATATGGGTACCAACTGTGTTGCAATAGGTCAGCAGCTGGATGAGATCAAAGTATAGATGCAAATCATACTGACCCTTGATAATTCACTTCCTCTTCTCTTGCCTGGTCTAGGAAATCATGATATGCATGTGAAGACATGGTCTTCAGCATTTTGGAAACTGCAGCCACAACACACTACAACATGCTATGACGTATCTCCTCAGTAACTCACAGACAGCTATTAAACACATCCCTAAGCCTTCCCATCTTTCTACTTGTCTCCTTCAGATTTTCCATCTAGAGTTTAGAGTCTCATCTCTTCTGTTCCAGACTTTTGTCCATGGATTTTGCATTGCATATTTACCTATAACCTTATGAAGAACACTGTGATTAACATCTCTGATTCTTTGCAAAATGAAATGATCATGGAAAAGATATTAAAACAAGGGATACATACGATAAAAACAGTCTAAATCTCAATCTAGCAAAGGATTTATGTAACTAAGTTCACGACAACTGCATTGGATAACCTAACATTATGCATGTATTTAAGTTCTATTTTGCATCAATGACGCTTACTAAATTGGAAGACTGGAGAGGAGTTTTACATTGATTTACTGGGTAGTTTTACAGTTATAGTATAAACAGTGCACCAAAACCACAAATAGCCTAATAAAAATCAGTAACTCAGTTAACTTTAATTAGTTTAATAATTTAGATAATGGATTAAAAATATATTATCTTTAAACAGCTTAAAGAAACTGGGGATTGTGAGAAGTATATATAATTTTCTCTGTAGAAGTAAACCTGAAATCAAAATCTCCCATGAGTAGTTTTGCCTTAGGAAGTGATTTATAAATTAGGTTCTCCTTTTAAACTTCTTCCTACCATCTAGTCAGTCAACTTTTTAAAATTATATGTCTAGGAAGCCTTTCATACAGCCACTAACATTCAAAGCTTTAACTTTCAGAATATTCCTGTTATTCACTGAAAAAAAACCCCAAAAAACAAGGCCCTGCTGATGAAGAGAAAGATATGTATATTTTTTCCAAATTAAATCGAAGCCTTTCTTGGTAACAAAAAGCCTCTGTAATCAGACCACCCTTTTGCTTTGACAGAGCACTGATGGGGTGAAGGAAATTTTGTTGCTGTATGTAAAATTGTGCTGTAAAAAAAGGGGGGCCTCCAAATATGGCTATAAGCACATCCTAAAAAACTTAACTACTCTGCAGAAAAGTTTGCAATATTATGTTCTTAATATGACACCATTACACCGTTAACTCTCAGACTACCTTGTCATCATCCATTTAAGCTTTCCTACTATCACCAAAACACAGACATTGAAACTGCAACAGTTTTGACAAGACTATTTCATCAGGTCTATCAATGACTTGGCTGTTAATGGCTAGTACTCCCTGTTCTGGGCTCAGCAGCAGATCTATCATTCAGCACAGCTGGAAAGTGAAACAAGAAGACATAAGACATTGTAAATCAGAGAGGCAAGGCCTTGCTTTCAGAAAGAGGCAAATTATTTACTTCATCATTATGTGTTCCAAGTCCAAAAGGGCTTTGAACTATAAGCAGAGGTGGGATCCTGCTATTAGGAGTAACAGAGCTTCACATAACAGGCACCGTCATCTCGCATCCACGCCTCTCATGGCAGAAGAAATCATCAATCACAAGACTAGCAATATCCTGCAGGTATGCAAAGCAGGCATTCTCCTGCTACCTTCTCTCATTTGGAATGCATTTAAGAGTAATGTATCCTGTCGAGTTCCCACAGGCGTTTGTAACTTGAGTCCTTACTTACAAGAAGTGCTGGCATCCATCACTTGAAAAATTAATATAACTCAGAACTATACACTACTAAACTTCAAGCACTGCTTAAACCATAACAATTAATGACTGCATATACAGCTCGGCTAGACTAAGAGAAAGGAAACCATTTTATTCTTTTCAATGTTCCAGTCCTGGCAATCAAATACAATTTGAGTTTCCGGAGTTTCATTTAAATTAGCAGAGTTCTGGCAGTTCATACAGGCCAAAGACTCCATCTCTGTTCACTAGAAATAATCATTTCCTAAAACCTATACATGTACACATTTATAATCATTCTGTTTCTTTCTTTGTTCTGCTCTGAAGCAAGGAAACTTGGATATGGAAAATTTGAATCTATTAAGCTTTCTGGAGTATTTTAGCACTCTAAATTTTACATGCAGGGAAAATCCTTCTAATACAATAAATTTCATTTTGTTTTCTTTACCTATTATTGCTTTATCCCAATGTTTTAGGTAAAATCAGTTCTAATTAGGAATGCTAAGTTGACATTTAAGTAATTAGCTGTAGCAGGTGGGGACAGAGGGAGACATACATTTTCAGAGCTGAATTTGGAACTCTTGAGCAGAAGCCTGCCATTACTAACTGCAACTGGTACCGGCTAGTTGCAATATTTTTATAATACTCAGACTAATCAAAAGCTGCATGTTCTCAATCCTCCAGTGACAGAGATACAGGAAACTGAATCACCTGCCACGAGGCTGAAAACACGTTGTGCTTCTGCACCTGGACTATTTAGTTTGGAAACATGATCTTGGGTGTCCAGAAAGCCAAGGAGAGGGAAAAGAAAGGTCCCCAAAAGGAAACAGTCATGTCAGAAAGAAGGGGGGATGGAAAGGCGAGGGTGAAAATCTTGCATAGAGGTAAGATGCTAGAAACAGGGGAAGATCCCAGAGATCAGAGAGAGATGGAGACCAGAGAACCTCCATGCATTTTGATCAATGGTGGCCAAGGTTGGTAGCTGCACGTGGTGGCACAGCATGAACAAACAAGACTTTCTGCCCAGCCTTCCTTGGCCGGCGGCTCCCTCCTCACTGCGAGGGGCAGTGGGAAGCTGGCAAATGTAAGGCTGGGAAGGTAGCAAATGAGCCAGCGTGGGAGGCATCCAAGTAAGGATCCCATCTCCTTCCTTCTTAAATCCCAGTATCCAGATTCACTATGGGCTGTTGTTTACACTGTCTCATCAGTGATGTGAGATTTAAGTAATAAACTGAAGGAGACAATAAACCATTTGCAATCATTTGTCCAGTGTTAGCTCAGAATTTTAAGTAGAGTGTTAATAAAAGATTAACATTTATGAGTCAACATGCCTGATTCATCTGCACACTCTGAATTTTTAAAGTTCAGTTTTGATGTACTTCTATTCATTTGTGAATGATTCCACAGTTTCAAACCTACAAATTATACAGCTCACTACGTTTAAGTTCATTTGAAATCCCATCACACAATTGTTTCATTATGAATCTATCCATTTTTCACACAAGTGGAAAAAACAGCAATACCTTACTTCACAGCTTCGGGCCATGTTAATCATAAAACACTGCAGAGGTATCAATTTAGCATAGGAAGAAAAAAATTAAATACTCTGCAGATTTACTGGAGCTATTGATGCAGTGTTCAAAACTGATTCTGACGACTGGCGCTAAGGAGCAGCCCAACATGAAAAATAAAGTCTCTTGCTCCTTTTCCATGCTCTGACTGATCTAAATTAGTATCTTAAAGTAAATGTTATGAGTCCTTTACATCTTTATTTCCTCTGACTGTTTTTTAAATGTTCTTCATAGTTCTTTTCCAAGGATTCTGAAAAAAAATCTCCAAAAGAAGAGGTGCTCAAAAAGAATTTTTTTTTGTTATATGGTGAATAAATGCTACTAGCTAAAAGTATCATGGAATTAAAAATACAGTGTTATGTTGAATTCAGTAACAAATGAAGAAACCACCTCTGCATGCATTAAATTATTTTTAACAAACTATACTGTTAACTATCTGCAAAAGTTTAGGTATCTTTTAGAATTACCCTAAGAATTCATAAATATATAGCATTACAGAATAAATACAGCTGGGTTGTTTTGGGGTTTTTTTGCATAGTTTTATCAGACGTCCACAGGCCCTGATGGGATGCACGCAGCAGTACTGAGGGAACTGGCTGATATCCTTGCGAGGCCACTCTCAACAATCTCTGAAAGATCACGGTGATTCGGAGAAATGCCCGAATTCTGGAAGAAAGCAAATGTCATTTCTACCTTCAGGAAGGGTGAGAAAGAGGACCCAAGGGAACTACATGCCAGACAGCCTCGCCTGAAGCCTCTGGAAGATGCTGAAACAACAAATCCTAGAAATATATGACTACTTCTGGAATACACTTTAGTGTCTGATTAATAATGCCTTCTTAAGGTCTCAGATCTTTGATGAGACCATCAGAGATATGGAACAGAAGCATGACTGTATACAGCCATTCAGTTTTCTCAGCCCCACTTGAATCTTTCTAGGATAACACTAGAAAAGGGAGAAGAAAAATTAAAAATGCTAAAGAAATGCACAAGGTGACATAACCGGGAAGAAATAAACTAATTATTGCTCTGAATTCTGGTTGATTTTAAAAATTGTTTACAAAAATTCAATAATGACTCATCATAGAAACATCTCCAGTGCCTGGCCAGGTAGATCGGAAGGTCAAAATTATAAAAGCAAAATGTTTAGTTGCTCACTAAGGAAGTGTTCTACTCGCAACATGTTTACCCAGTATTTCCCCCATGCACATAAATAACTAAAAATTAACACTAGGAAATGGTGATACTAATATTCCCCACACGACATTCTGTGTTCAGTTGCTGTGAACAGCTGTGACAGATGAGGAAAACCACTAGAGGCATGGAAGAGACTTACATATAAGGAGAGATTAAAAGACTGGAATGGTTTTGTTTGGAGAGGAAATGAGTAACAGTTTACTGGACTCAAGAAGAGGAGGAAGCAAAAAAACAAACCAGGAAACAAACATAATTGCTGCAGAATAACCTTCTGCACTACCAAACTACAGTGATAGGAGTCTTCATGTCCTAAGAAGCAGGAAAGCTCTCCAAACTTCTTTCTGGCAACAAGTCACATCTTAACTACGACAACAGAAACATTCTTGGGGTCTTTTCAAAAGCCAGAGTGAGCCAGATTTCAGCTGGAATGACAATGTCTCCAGGCTTGAGTCACACTACCATCGAGATAGAAAAACCAGCAGACTGCAACCTGTGGCAGTTCCTGCGTATCTTCCTCCTCAGTTGCCATTTCAAAGTGTTATACTCCCCAAGGGAAGGAGGTTTGCTTGTTTGTGCTCAGACCTCTTTTAGCTACAAACCTCAAGCACTTCCTGAAAGAAGATGTGTATCTTACCACAAAGGACTGCAAACATAATTTATTGGAAATTACCACGAGACCGTGTATTTCTATTTGCTCCTTCAAAATCAAAGCCAGCAGTCAGCAAATGGAAGTAAATTCAATGAGTTCAACAGTGATATTGAAAGATATATTTTTTACATAAGCCCTATTTAATTTGAAGCCTACTGTAGCACCAAGTTATGGAGACCATAACTTCAGAACGACTTGAAAAAGCAGAGAGATTCTCCAAACACTAGATTTTTTTCCTGACATACATCAGTGCAGTGTAGAATACGCTGTTGACCATGTACATAAGTTGTCTGATGGGCAAGTTATTCCAAGTGGTTTACCCTCTATTTTTCAATGTGTTGAATCATTCATAGCTACGCTCTATTCAAGACCACTATTATCATTTAACAAGCACACTGATACAAATGTTTCATCAAGCAAGTACTGGTCAAAGAAACTATTAAGTAAATCTATCAAACAAAACCCTGCATGACAAATCAAAGAGTTTTCTGCTTAGCTGAAGCAAGGCTTGCTCCCCACTAAATTTGTAGCTAGTGAGAATGAACTGGGGAGGTAATCATTTGATGAAAGTGGATGGCGTCTGGTGAGGAAAAGAGAATTCTTTGAATGGTGGCAGTTTTATAATTAAAATCTGTGTTAGTAGCAAAAACAACTGACAATATGAAGAACAGTGAAAAGGATAAAAAAATTTAATTGAAGTTTTCTTACTCAAAATATTTTTAAAAAATTTCATAAAGAGATGAGGTTTTTTTTCCTAATATACAACTTCAAGTGAAACTATAGCAGTGGTCTCCAAAGTGAGGTGCACACACCCCTGGGTGTGCAAAAGACAATCCATTAGGGTGCAGAAAGAAAATACTAGAACTTCAGCTATAGACATAAATTATAACGAAATAAATATACTTATATTGAGGGTGTATGCTTGAAGATTTTTAGTGATGAGGTGCACAATAAAAAAATCTGGGCTTTGCCACTATATCTTTAAGAAAAGCTCAAGTGCTATTAAAGACACATCCTGTGAAATAATTTATAGCTATACCCAAGTTTCACACACCATAGATGTAAAGAAAGACTAAATAGTAAATAAATTGGTAAAGCATTAAACAGAGTTGATATATCCTTTGGTGAAAATATGGTTTTTATTATCTTGCAGTTTTTTCCATCAATGCCTTTTTAATTATAAGCCTTCTATTTGATTCCAAATGCGAATCAGATGATAGCATTGCATGGTAAGTTTAAATGAGCACGCAAATATCCATTAAAATACTGGACAACATACTGCAGACTCCAAGTTTCATTCATCACCTCAAGTCTTTTGAGAAAGGATCAGCTGACATGGGGGCTGCTGAAGTATAATATTTGAATAACATATTGAGTTACTGTTACTATGTGGATTGTGTTAAACTCAGTCAAAATGATAGTATCTAAAATCTTTTTTAAAAGGGCAAATGTGATATGGATCATATTAAGAAAACTGAGTAAAAATTAATATGAAAGGTAAAAATAATTGCCTCACTGAACTAAGAATATTTTAAGGAGAATAAGGGTTTTTTTAACTCCAGAGGCTTTAAAACAAATATAATATACAAAGAAAATCAAGATTTAATTTGGTCCACTTTGGAAGCTGATAGGCATTTTTTAATGCATTAACTGCAATTAATAAAGCTAATCAGCTTTAATTCCACCTTTCTTGGAAAGCTGGCTGTACAACTTATTGAGGTGAGGCCTGTTAAAGTGGTGTGACATGAAATATGTTTCTTTTCAGTGAAATCATGTGATAAGAAATCAAAAGCATAAGAATTACTGGATCAGACAAAAATCTACTGAGCCTGGAATCCTGTCATTGAAAGAGGAGTTCTCAAAGCAACATCAGCATTCTCTGAAGCAGAGAAGGTAACAAAGGTAGAGGACACAAGGGCAGTGACACTACAAGCCATTTTCTGTTATGTTGCTACACCTGACACTTTACTAGTAATGCTTTCCAGATCATTCATGAATGTATTTAACAGCACAGACTTAAGTACCTTGCTGGTAACCTGCTTCCACTGTGAAAGCAGCATGCACTCCTACCCTCTGTTTCCTAAGTCATAAACAGTTATTTATCCATGTGAGCATCTACCCTGTTCTCTCATGAAAGCATAGTTTCTTTATGAGCATTTGGACTGAAAGTGTTTGTATTAAATCTGGAAAACCAAGTGAAATATCTCAAATGAACCGACAATTTCATTAAAGAGCACACAAACAAAATGTATTCTCTCAAAAAATCAGACAATTAAAGATGTATAAGGTTGGATGTTTGAGCTATTTGGTTGCAGTGGAACAGTGACCTCTCATATATAGGCGCTGTCCAGAAAGTAACAATTAACACAGTTATATATGGAAGAAAAGACAATGAGGCAAACATAAACAAAGAAGGAAAGAATCTTTTAGTCCTGAGAACTTCAAACACAGTCATCTATCTGAAATTCATGACCCAAGAACAATCCTAGAGTAATGAACAGTGAGGGATACCAAATCAAACAACTTTAACCTAATCACGAATGAGCCTTACCTCTACAGAAATAAGAAAAATGACAGCTAGAGAAAAGTGAAAGGACATAGAAGAAGAAAAATTATTAAAGATATCATATTAGACAGAATAAAGATATTGGTATTTCTCAAGACACCAAAAAACAGCGTGTTAACAGCCATGAAGGCACCAAGAGAAGGATGCTCTTCAATCACAACAAAGCAAAATCACAAACTGTGACCAACTATAGAAGTACTACAAAATTCTGTTCAGAGATACATCATAGTGTTTCATCTCAAGCTGAACTAACACTACAATCTAGTTATGTGTTGATACATGGCATTTACTGTAATTGTACAGCTATCCACAGCTTTTATTCGGCTCAGTATATTTTATCATAGGCAGTATAAACTGTACTGAATCAAAATAAAAGGTCCACATCTAACAACCAGGTGATCTACCCATCTATGTGATATTATAACAGAAACAGCTTCTTAACAAAAGCAGTGGATCAATTTCTGCCCTCATCAGCTCAGCAAGGGAACGTAAAATAGCTGCTATTTGACTTTCTTGCCTCAGGAATCCTGCCAAGTTGAGCACAACTGCTCACAGCAAGCAGATGAAGTACATTCCGCTAATTCGCACAAGATGCTAATGTTTCATTGTCTGCTTTCCAGCAGCAGACAAAAACCTCTTACATCTCAGTGTAACTTTGCCCAGTAAAAACAAGGTAGAATTTTTATAAGCAAACCCATATTAAAACTGCAAAGATACAATTTTTTTTCTCTAGATCATGAATAGACTTGGCACATTTACACAGCAGTTTTTAATAAACTTCATGAATAAGGTATAGAAGAGGACATACTATGCTGGCAAAAACAAGTCTAAAGATATCTAAAGGAATTGTTTCCCTGAAGTCCTCAAAAAACAGAACTCAGAAAGAGAATATAGAGTACAGAACCACCGCAATTCTCATCTGTCAGCTTGTTCTACAGGGTGTGTGCCTCCATTTAAGGGAAAAATGGCAAATACAGTTATTCTGAAAAAAGTCACAGATACACAGACGAAGGGTGGCTATTGCATCTACAGACAGCTTAAAATAATAACTTCAACACATCATTCATTTCAGAAAGGGGCTAACTCATCTACATTCCAGATCTCATGTAACAACTTAAAGTAAAAACTTGTTAACTATTTAACTTCTCCGTGAAGAAAGGTATGAAGGACAGCATCTATCAGTATCAATTGATTGGCATCAACAAATTGCAGTTGAAATAAATTATTTTTATTAGCTAGTCAAAACAACAGTGAGGAACTCCAAAAACCTAGGAGTTAACTTAAAGAAGAGAGTTTATCACAGCAAAAATAATCCATTCTGTTCAAATTTATTGAGAATTTTACATTATGCTATTCTGGTAGTTCATGTTTGCATCCTTTATTTCACGAGCAGAACATGAAAGTTAACTTTTCAGAGGTCCAGTTGAAGATTTCAGCAAACACTACTTGATCACATCAAGACTGAAGAACATTTTTCAGCTCAAACTCATTTATTTACATAAATACGCTTCCTTTTCTTGAGCAAACAGTAAGATTACATTTCAGAGAGCGAGATCTAAAAAGATCTAACTTCTGGTTTCTTTTCCTTTCAGTGTTAATGAATGACTAACTACTCATTTACAGCCATCCTTGACTGTAACTTTGACTGTAACTTCTTTACCTTGCTTCCTGATTTTGGACTGCCTACTAATTTTTGATGGTATTCTAATAAAAGGAACTCTTCCTACAAATATACTTTGATAAAATCCTTTCTCTGAAGATTCAGATCCTTTTCAGTCTGAAATGCAAGAGAACTGAGTAGATGTTGGAATCAATGAACACATTAGTGGAGATTTCCACAGAAGTAGTAAAGAATTTTCCTCTTTTGTGCATCTGAAGACAAGATGAACTTTCCAATATTTTGAAGAAAAATGAAATAGAAAATGCACAGCTAAGAAAACAGAAACACAGTGAGTTATATGTTACTGCCAGAAGGGTATTTAGTGATTCTGTTCAATGAATGCCCAGCAGTGCAGCCTAATAAACCAAATGTGTTCAACGTACAAATTTTTGGTTCTAATACATTTCTCAGGTGTTCCCATATTCCTATACAAACTCTATCAGAATCCCATAAAAAAAGTGTTCAGACAGATATTTTAAAACATACATAAAATAAAAGGAAGAAAATATTGTAAGTAAAACTAAACCCGTATTTATTAGGGCTACTACAATCATAACAAAAGTTCCCTTTTCCTCTTTTAATGTGCAGCTGACCAAATCTGTAACTCAACATACACTGTTGCTTCCACTCTTATAATAATGCTCAACCTTTCAGTTCCAAATCTATATTGCCAGAATCTATATTGGCACTGAAAAACAATTCATCTGGCTGACTGCAACAGCCTGTGCTTATCTCCTCTGGACGAGTCAGCAGACAGACACACAACATTTGTTCAGGACGTTACAAGATTCTTGCAGTCCATTAAAATACTACTGCGTATTGCACCAATGCAAAATGCAAGTAATAATGGTGATTAGGAATACAAAAGCACAGTAGGTGCTGCAATATGAGCTGTGTAAATTTCCTGTGTTTCACCAGAAATCTTTAACACAAACTGTTTCAGTTATATTGCATGACATCTGCAGGTACAATTTTCTTCACTAAAACAGTCTAAGGTGCTTCAGCTACAGTGAGCAAAACCTCTCACCTGTAAGTTTCTGTAGACAGTTTTCAGCTCTTTCAAGAACTTGTAATATAAGCTCTAAACCAGAAAACAATCCTATTTACTAATCCTTAAACTGCCAAGAACATAAGTGGAGCAAGAGAAAAAAAAAATCATCACGGATGGTCCAGCCTTTTTAATAAAATTTTAAGTAAACTACAATGAAAAATGAAAATGCATACTACTAGGATATGAACTGACTGTATAACCCTGAATACGAGGACCGACAGTTCATCTTTCTCTACTCTGACCAATATTGACCTGAGCAATAAAAAATGAATGCAGTCGATCAGTACAGCTTTTGACATCAGATATCAGTGCCTCAGGGGACGCTGACCCAAAGCACAAGGAGTTTTCAGCAGCAAAGCCACAGCAATAACAATGTGTTCTACTGCCTCTTTTGGACATGACATTCAAAAACAATTACCATAAATATACCTCGAATTCACAGAACTTTAGAATGTATATTCTGTTTAGATCTCTGTAATGAAGGCTAGAAATAAAACGCTTCGATCAGTTCAACATATGCATGTGAACACATATTGTATTTCATTTGTCCTTCCACCACACAAGCACTCAATACCATGCACTGTAGTGCTAAAGGCCAATCTCTTCTGTTTTCAGAAGGTTTTTTTTAATCCCTTCAAAATAAATATCCAATGCATATTACTAAACATCCCGAAAAAGACTTCTTATGGCCCTGTATTTAGATAGACTTTGTTCTTTAATTAAAAAGAAAAGATAACCCATCTACAGGTACTTTGATATGCACTATTGCAAAAATCCATAATAATTTTCAACTATGTCTGAATGTTTTTCAATAAAAAACTGCCTGCATCAGTTTGAGTAATTTCCTAAACATTACAGACTGTTTGTACAGTTCTTTCTCTTCTTCAGTGCTGCAGAACTGAGAATACTCTCCCCCCTTTACATGACACAGGAACTGTCTGCAAAAATGAATTGCTGCATTTAGTTTAAGCTCATTTGGGGGAGGACACTAATGCTTTCAAGCGTTTATTAGGGAAATGTGTTTAATTTCTTCTATAATTTGAGACATCTAACTGAAGATTTTAATTTGTAACAGTGCCATGAGTCAGGCCATGACATAGTAGAAGTTTCATTTGCTGTCCTTTGCTCCTAAAGATTTAAACAGCTACTGGCCTAATTTTGGCAAACTAGAAGGTATGTGATCTACACTTCAAAAGCATATAAACAATATATCAAATGAAGCACTAAAGTGCTTGTTAACTTTTCCACTGCATTCCAATTACTGATGTGGAGTGATTATTTTCTGTGGGAAATATTAAGTTCAGATTACTGGTATCTTTTTTAAAGTGACAAACTTGTTTCCTGATATGGAAAAGATGAATGATGACTTACAGGAATGGCATGCATTATTCCTTATTTCACTTTATCCTATTCTAATCAAAGAATATAGAATAGGGTCCTATACAAGAAAACTATGTTTAAAAGCTCAATTGGCTTAGATTATGTGACCTAACTCTTACTTCCACTCTTTTCAGCATCCATTAGGACTTGGCCTTTCTCTTCACTAATCCTACACCCTTCTACAGTTGCAATTTTTACTTTCATATGGCATACGTCTTTGTATTTTTAAGCATCTTTCCAGATGCTCTAACTGCGTGTTCCAGCTGCAAAAACACAGCCCTTCAGCCATCTTCCAAGTTCTACTTGTCAAATAACACCTTTACATCTTTACAGTTCCAGCACGCTACTGCACACCCATGTAAACTTTGCACCATTCCTAGTAACATAGCTCATATCTCCTTACATTGAAGCTTTTGACAAGTCCTATTGACACCTAATGACGTCCTCAGACTTCCTCTACATTTGAGTCACATAATTGTGCTCTCCCCTTCCTCCCATAATTTAAAAAAATAAATCCTGTAAAGAGTCAGAGCAGTCTTGGCAAGCATAATTACGCAGGGCTTTGAAAAAGCAATTACTCTATTTCCAGTGGACATTTTCATGGCACTCCACATAAAGCAAAAAGCTTATTGACATTAACCTGTTGCTTAACTAGTAATATGGATGAAAGAGGTCATTACAAAATATACAGTGCAACAGAAAAAAAAAAGTAAAAGGCATAATATGCCTATATACATCTGAGAAAGGAATCAAGAAAAAGGAAATTTTGGTTGTATGGACTCTCACCTATGCTGAGTCAAAATCTAACTGAGAGGAAACTACCCTGGATATTTTCATTTGCAAAAGAATGACAGTAGTTTTCATTGTTTTTTAGTTACCTGATAAGACAACTTCAACTAGGTCTCCCTCCTGGATATCTGCAGCTGATTTCACCAACTGGAGAATGTTTTCAGAGGTAGGCTCATGGCGGAAGAGCAAGATTTTGTCGTACATTCCATAGAAACCACATTCGGGAAACTGCAAATACAAACCCATGAGAATTTACTATGCTATAAAACACGTAACTGTAAAATACAAAACCGTAAAACACGATTAATGTATAATGAAATTTTGAGGGCAGACTCGACCACTTCTCAGACTGGTACCAAATAGGATGTATCTTTTTTCATCTATGAAAATATTTATCACTATATTCTGAAAATGTTTTTTCCCCCCAGGCAAGTAAGATCATTTGCCTTTCTCTTCCTATGGACAATGCAGTATCCACTAGGAAATGAGACAGAAGTAAATGCATCCCTCAGCCACTCCTGGTAACTTTTTCTCACACAAGTTCCTGAGTAAGATGTTAATTAGACCTGGAGGAGGTGTTTGGACTACATGTCCTTTGGAGTGCCCTTCTAGTCTATATTATATTATATTATTCCATGATTCTATGATCTCTTCCTAGATGTCTGCCCAAAAGATGCTTTGAGGCCCAAAAGAAATATATTTCAGCTCTGCCTAAGACGCAATGCCTAAATGATAACTCAACATGAAATATCTATTTTTTGAGACTGAAGTTATCAGGCATATAAAACAATGTTTCAAAACAATGTTTCAAAACTTAACCATAATCATTTGTTTCAATGCAGAGAAATTGGAGCTTCAAAATCAGATTAAATCCTGTTTAAAATGAAAAAGGTTTTTAAAAACTCTGAGGTTATAAACTGGAGATTATTATCTAGGTAACTTTTTTTTTTGTTTTCTGCAGCACAAAAATTAGTATTTTTTTTCATGCTCCTGGCCTAAAGAACTAAGACCTTGTTCTGAAACCACAACCATGAAACCCTTTCTCTGTTACAAAAGAATCCACTCAACTTTACATCAATGCACTGCTCCATGTTTTAGCAACATGCAATTAAAAAAATACGACAAGTATAGCTGGAAAAATAAACTGGTATGTTTTGAGGTTATACACAAACACAGTGGCATTCCTAAGAATTTTCTTTTATAGAGGCAGTGAAATATTATTCTTCAAAATGGGAACTGCTGATCCTTTTTAAAAACTGCAAGATTTTTCTCATTTCACTGGATTTCAGAAATACCACAGGCGTTTCCCTCTAAACTCATTATGATTTAAATTGTTTTTTTCCTCCTTATATTCCCATTCCCATTTGCTCTTTTCAAATAGCTCTAGTTTTTCTACCTAAAAAACGCATTTGCAATATTACACAGAGTATGTACGTATGTAGAAATAAGTGTGTTGTGAGGTATAATTTATTATAATCTGTAAAAAAAAGTAAATTCAATCGCAGCATTTTTTGATAAATTACATGCAAGAAATATCTTCTGTTTGAATTAGTTTTCCCCAGATCCACTACTCTCACGTCAAAACAGTCATTTTGATGGGGCGATTCTTCAAACATTTCATAAGGACCAACTGTTGCAACAGTGACAAAAATTCCCTCAGCTAAGCTTATTCCTGCCTACAGTAATGCTAATATGCACAGACCAAAGTAGACAAAAAGCGGCCACGATGCTTGGTACTACACCACCATAAATAGCATTCAGTTTTGCTAAACACAAGAGAAAACAGGGAAACTATGGTATTGGAGCTAAATTCCCCATTACTAATAAAAGGCCTTGTTTCAGTGTAACAGCTGCTTAAAGTGGAGTTAAATGGTCATTCTAATTGCCATAAGGAGGAAATGCAGCACATCTGTAAGAATCAGGAGCGGAAGATTCGCTTACATGGGGTTCAGAAACAGGATGTATTTCTGCCTGCTTAACAAGTCATCAGTAGCCATCAAGACATTGCAGCTGTCCATAAACACCTTGTTTGCCTACTCCAAGTGTGAAGTAAAATGAATCACTTTAATGGCCTTTCGGTGTGGTTCAGTCAAAGGTGCATCAGTTTACAGGTGAAACAGGATAAATGACCTTTACAGCATAATAACTTGCTTAACTGCCACACTTTAGCAGTGTATTTCAAATGTGTCCTGCCTCCCCCTTTTTAGAAATAAAAATATCAGCTTTCTAACGTGACCACTTATCAGCAATTCTAGGTTCCAGATTTAAAATTTAGCAAAATTTCATAATCAACTCAAGTCTATCCCCAGTCTTGATGTTATTTATTAGATACCCTCCTAGTTTGGTTTAAGAAAATTTAAAGGGAAACACTCTAAAATTAGTTCTCCCCCTTTGTTTTAACCAATCCCTTTCCACCAATAAGGAGAAACAAAATACAAGTGATATAAGTGAAAAAATGAATCCACTAACAAGTGAAACTGCAACAGGCAAAAAATAACAGTAAATAACCATCAGATAGAAAACTGCGTAACATCACGAAATTCCTTAAAACAAAGAGAGCCCCAAAACGGCAGAAACACTCTTTTCAAGATGGCGCCCGCCACGGGCAACCACTGTAGGGAGAGAACGGGAAAATGGTGTCAGGCCCTGCCCTGGAGATGGCGTCTTTGCAGGCGATCGCGCGGTCTGGGAGACAAAGGGAAGGGATGGCAGCGAACCCTCGGGAAGGCAGGAGCTTAAAGAGGGGTTCTGGTGGCAGATGAGAAGTGCTGGCGCGTGTGGGGTCAGCACCGCTGCCCGCCAGACTCTGAACGATGTTGGTGCTGATGTTCTCCGCACTGTGGGCATGTTGTGGGGGGACAAACCGGTCTGTCAGCACTGACACGGGGTGACCGGGCCCCGGGGACCGGCTAGCTTTGCAAAGTTCACCCCAAAACAGTTTTTGATTGTGAAGTGTAGTTTTTCCAAGTGGCTACTACTGTAAGCCCAGAAAAAAAACCCAACCAAACAAAAAAACCACAACCACCCAAAGCAAGTGCCTCCAAAGTGGAGCCTCCACCTTCAGCAAAGGCTGCCAGGAGAGAGAGACTCCATCCTTCCTGGCTCCAACTTGACAAGGGACCTCGGCAACGCCCCACCCCTCCGGTTCTGTTTTCCAGCTACCGGGTCCTAAAGAGTCACTAACAATTTTTGGGCACAGATAGATATGGAATACAACAACATTTTGTGTTACCTACAACACTTCCAGCGTAAAGAGAAGAAATACTGGATAGTACACTTGGTCTAAGAATGAAAGGCTCAGTGCAAGCGAAGAAAGTTGAACATTTGGCTCACTATAGACACTAGAGTTTGGAAAAGCTGATACAATTTTTTTAATAAAATCGCTTAGAAAAAATATTGTATGAAAATACAAATAAGAAGGAATACAATGACTATTGAAGAGACTATCTAACATGCAATGTGAATCCCTTTAAGGCTTTATTTCTATTTTCCACATTTGTACTTTTAACTTTGCTACTTAAGGTCAATTTATTAGAGATGTGTAAGACCATTAGGAAGATACATTATATTAGGTAACTCCTCCATAAAAATGAAGGTTCTTTAGCCTAGACGCATTTCATGTCTGAGAAACGAGTATAATCAATTAGAGTCTTGTATGTACTTAAAGACTGGTGCCAATAGGAACAGAATAATCCTTTTCTCTTCTGCATGGAACACTATGGATTAGCTGATCTGAAATACAGGAAGGGATAAAATACAGGGAATTGGACTGAAAACAAAGAAAGCATTGCCAAGCTAAGAATTTTTTAAAAATTCTTATCCGTTGTCTTAAGAGAATATCTATTACTGGAGAGGGTTTTTGAAAGGTTTTTAAAAGAACATATTCTATAAATGTCAGGAACTTGACAGCTGATCTTTCTGCCTTGGATAGAAGATTAAAGTAGATAACGTCACATGGCATGAAAAATTTACTATCTAGTACAAATGGATACAGTTTTGACCAACATTATGGCTAAATGTGTACTGCTATTTTTTATCTTATTTATTTACTTATTTATTACCTGCTGTAAGCCTGTCTGTCCACAAGCAAAGTTAAATCTTGCATGTGGCTATCCAGAGTGATATTAGGCCAAAATAAGTGCTAAACTTGGCATGACTGTTTTCAATAAAACTGTTATTATCTTACAGAGGACGGTCTGTATTATACATCCACAAGTTCTGTCCATTAATTTACAAAATCAAAGGAATTGATACAATAGTTTGGGGTTTTTTCAGTTAAAACAAACTATCCTAAGAAAACGAACAAGTATTCTATTTTCTACAAGAGCAGTTAATGTTGTCCAGCCTTGCTATGCAGATCCCATTTGTTATCATGTTTGTATCACTGCAATAGCCTTACAGTGGAAGCCCCGTGTTGTTCCCTAACTCTGTATTACTGGCAAGCAGCCTGTAATGTACCAGAGGGATATTAGAGGACACTGTCAGAAAACCGCTACACCGGTTATACCACGTATAAACAACTCCTAGTCCTAAAACAAACTATTGTCTAATCTGTAACATACTCTTCTGCAGAAGTGTAAATACAATACACTGGTTTTCCTCATATTGACAGTTACATTTTTAAAAAAATTATTTGCTCCTATGAAGAAATAAAATTCTGGCAGTAAGTAAAATGATTATTTAACACACTTAAAATTTCAAAGAAGATCCAGTTTCTGTGTCCTGTAGAGCTGCATTTATAAAGCAGACAGATGCAAGTTTTCAGGGTAAAGTTATTAGTGGAAAATAGCATTCATGTAGACAAATAATTATGTCACAGTAGTCAAAATCATTTCAGCCAGCCTGATGATGAAAACTTGTAATTCAGATATCGTCTCCATTTAAAAATCAGCATTCAGGGATAGCAGACAGGGAGTGCTATCTAGCTATCTGTTATCTAGCAAGAAGATGTTTCTGGATCAAGTTGCGAATTATTTTTCTACTTGTCCACTTTAAGGTGAAAAATTAAACATTCTATTAAGAAGAGAGTATTCATTACTGTTGCTTAGAGTGATTACAAATGTATTCTGAATACAACCCATTTACTATTGGATAGTAGTGATTTAAATTTTGTTAGCTTTTATGCTATTAGTAGTTACTGAATGTAGATGCAGCGATCATTCACAGACTGTGAATACTACTTTAGTACTACTTTAATCAATTACATCTCCACAAGAAATAAAATGCATGTCAAGAGGTGTGATTACCCTAAAATTTTCTTCTAAGAATTTCAACAACAAAAACCTAAATGTTAGTTTTCAGCATTCCCACTCTTGCCTTCTCCATAATGTTTGTCTCATATTATGCCAATAATTTTTCTTTACATGTACTGTAATACAACCACAATAAAAGCATATTATTTGGGAAGAGCATAACAGACTTTTATTCCAAACACTGAGCATTAAAAAAATGCTGTCTAAACATTCATATAGAACATGTCTTATATGATAGTGTAACAGCTGTTACAATAAAAAGAGGAAGTGCTACTAGCATTTGAAGTCACCTCTAATAAGCACACTGAAATTGTGTGCTTCTTTCATTTTCTAAAAATAATATATCATGATTATCTACCCATAAGACTTTTTAAGAAATAAAAAACAAAATTACTTTTTCAAATGAAAAAGACTGCTGATCAGGATCCCAAGTAATCATTTGTTATTTCCCAGATTTTGGGCACTTTGGCAGCAGATCGTCCATAACACACAGGGTAAAAGGAGCCTCAGCACTAATCTTCCCTCAGCAGATACAAAACAGAAGCAAGTACTGAAGTGTTTTTACCTTAGCGACTGTAAACATCTCAAGAAAATCCACCAAAATATTTCACCAATAACTGTATAGAAGCCAAATGATTATGCAAATTGTGGATTTTCATTTAAAAAGCCTTCAAGTGATACTACAAAAAAAATTGCAGACTCAAATTTCAATAACTAGAACTTCTACTAATTATAAGTATTCAATAATTCATTTAATCCACTATCCATTGCATCAGTCAGTAATTTCAATGGCAGTGGTCCCTCCACATGCAAATGCAAGCTGTACTATGTACATCCATAACTGTACTGCTATTAACAGCTGTTCTCAAAGCAAGAATCAAAGAGAAGCTGACAAAAGAAAAAATTAGTTATATTTAAAACTCTATTTATTGTGACAGTCAAACGGTTTTATTATTAGAGAATGGAACTTTACAAGATCTGATATATCTAAATGCTAACATATTTCCAAATTGAATTGTGAAGCTTTCAAAAATTAATTAATAATAAAAAACCATATACACAGTTATCTGAATGGACAACCTACTTAGCCTCCTTCTTTTCTGGTAAACCACAACTTAGAATGGAAATTAACTTCAAAGAAAGATAAGACCGTCTAAGGTGAAACAACTCTTCACCAGTTTGGTTTAAGAATAATGTATTTGGAAGACTAGCACAGTAGATATGTCAAATGAAAACCAGATGAGAAATAAATTTCTTCCACATGAAGAACTTAACCTGGAAGAACTACTCCAAACAATGATGATGGTTTCATTGCAATTAGTAATGTAGTCCAATAGTCCAAAAAGTTTGTTGCTGTGATAATTTTGCAAAAAAACTTTTTCAACACAACAAAATTTTAACATACAGGTAGACAGATTCTCATTGCTAAGAGAGAAAAAGAAAGAAAAAGTCACCTTTCTGTTTCCATCTTTTTGTATGTTACTACAATTTTGCACATCTTCTGTAAGGGTTAGTTTCTGTTGCTTTATTCTAGGAAGTCAGGAGAGGTGTTTTTTTCAATTTTTTCAGTTATCATTGAACTTTTCTGTAAAATTAAATTTGCCTTTTATAGTGACGACTGCTTTTTTCTTCTAGATTAGTTAGATTTTTAGAAGCCCTTAGTGATTACCATAACAGCACCTGCAACAAGAACCTTGATAAAACCTGGAAGTCTTTTAGAGCACAAAGATATTGATCCAGCACACATAAGGATTGTGGGCTAAACAAAGTCTTCACAGCATGTGGAGAAGCTGAGTCACACTCAATGTTTGTTAACTTAACTTGCTAAAACACAAGTAACCTTGACCTAACCTAAACAAGACCGCTGACCTGACCCTAACATGTGCATAAATAAATAAGTAAATAAATAGTCTTACATCAATACAACTGTTCTGGTACAAAGATATAAATGTGCAAAACTTTTGAAACAATCACATTAACCAAACTGAAACATTTTTCTTTTATATTCTTAAAATAACCGCATTTTATTTTTAGAAGCCAGAATTTCCTTTCTCCACAGAGGTCAGAACACAGCAAAATTATGACACTGAAAAGCCAATGTTTCATTAAGAGGACTGCCTGAATTTCCACTTAGTCGTGGCAATCATTATTAACTCACTTGCAAAACCCAAGAGATTTTTAAAGGGCTCTATTTACCAAGCACAAAGCCATCATGAAAATATTAGTCTTCTGCATAAAGAAAATACCGCAAGACTTCATGGTTTTGCTGTAAGAAACATCCATTAGTATTCAAAGACTTCCTTCACATATACACCACTACAGTTACTACAAAATAACACAAAATCTGGAGTTTAAATAGAAGTTCACACTATGGCTATATAGAATATATGTAGCAACATCTGAGTACAAACAGGCGGTGGAGCTTGCTCCAGCAGTGGTGGCATATCCACCTCAATCCAGGATGTCACATTCTGTGCTTAAGACATCTCAGAAATGGTGACTCACCCTAGACCTTTCCTGTAACTGCATTTGCACTGGCCAGGCAGGCAAACAGCAAGGATAGGCAATAAACTATTTCCCCTCCTTTCTTTCCTTTTTTTTTCATTTTTCCCAGGCAATCGGTCTTCAGTTATACAGGAAGGAAAAGNCGGAACCTGCAGGCGCAATAATTTCAAACAGAGTAGTACCAATCAACTTGATGCTGCCTATGTTGCTGTACTACCCAAGACAGGGCGAGGTCAAGCCCATTTGTCACAGGTTCAGAAAAACAGACAAATGATAGATGAACAAATATCTTGATTTGGAAAGGCAAAGGGGCAACTGAAGAAATCTTGAAAGGCAAGGAAGAGATGACCAGAGCAAGGAAAATACACTTAGAAGAGAGGCACGGGAAAGACCTTGATTGTCTCATGACCCTTAAGGACAGCAGCCAAGAGCCAGATTTACAAGGGTCGAAGTGGTGAATAGGAACGGCAATATAGGTCTTTGCTCCTTTTTTGCCTTTGCATTCCTAAAAAAGTATTAGAAAGTTTGCTTTCAATCCAACTGCTAAGTGAAACAGACAAGTTACTAAGAATATACCGACTATACCAGCCAGGAACCATTCTCTGGATCTGCAGCTAAGTGGCATGGAAATGGCTCACTGCCACATAGATGACCTCTTTCCCCAGAAGCAGGGAGATGACATTCCCACTCCTTATTTCAAACAGTCTCTTACACATGCTAAGACCCAAACTGCCTGGGCATCATCTGAAAGAATGTGATTTGGCACAGTTCAAACTGTATCAGGAAGCACGCAGGTAAACAACTGAAAAGTTATGTGATTTTGGGCCAATGCTTGAGCCTTTATTCTCATCTCGGTTTATTTGTAGATATATTTTTAGATATAACCTCAGAAAACTATCACCATTTGGTACATTCCTAACATCAGTTAAGCTTCTTAACGCTTTAGTGTGGGCGGTGTTATTCCTTATTTACACTATTCATTATTTCTTTTACATTTTTACTACAATGCTTGATGTACGTACACATCCCATAAAGGACTTGATGCCTGAAGAACAGAAGTCAGTAAGCAGTTTCCAAATAGGCCATCAGAAAGCAGCACACTTCTAATTGACTGCTTTATGATTTAAGCAATATTTTAGATAACAAATACGTACATACAAATACTTCGCTAATTCTGTTTGCAGCGGTGATCTGCTGCAGGAAATAGATTGCTTCATCTCTCTCAGATCAGGAACAGAATATGTTGCCCACACACACTGACTTGGACTGGCTGTGGAACAATGAAGACCCACAGAGTTAAAACACAGCTGAGCTCCTTCACAGAACTATCCATGAAAAAGAAAAAACATGGTCATGGTGAAAGATGGAAATACGGCTGTTTTGGAGAGAGCCTGAACTCTGAACAACCTATTCATCAGCCTTTTTCAATACAGGTTGTTTCCTGTGGCCATTCAGAGCAGGAGTTGTTTCCTTTGTATTTCTTTTAACAAACAGGTTCTCTTGCTAGCTATGCTTCCGGCCACTGTATGTCAGTTTGTCTTGTGTCATTCAAACTGCTCGCTGCCAAAAATACTGAGTATGTACCACATTACTCGTGCTACTTCCATGCAGGCTTAAGAACTCCCAGTTCAGGGCAAGCAGCCGTGAGTCTACTCTCCCTGTTCCTGAACTGAGTCTGGCAAGCGGCTGCTGGCTGGGGTCAATCCACCACAGCAATTAAACATCAAAAATCTAAAATAATAACACTTTTTTCTCAAACAAAGAGAACTTTAGTATCATTAGTGTAACTCTATTTGTTATTTCACAAGACACCAATACAGCTGTCTCCATTTCCATTAAAAATACTGGATTTATTTTTCATTGAACATTCTGTGGAAGTACTTTACTCTGAATTACTACATGCAATGAGTTACCAAAAATATGCTGATTATGTATTGGAAGTTGATTTTCCTTAATACCGTGCAAAGATTAGCTTAATTTAAAAGAGCCTTTGTTTCTCAAATATAATGTATCTTCTCTAAGACTAGTCTTTTTTACTATTATTTTTTCAGCATTTTGTGAATATTCTATTGCAGCTTCCAATGCAATGAAGATGATGCAGAATCGAGAAGCTGTAAAGAAAGAGTAAGTTCAATAACTCAGAAACTGAGAAAACACTAGAAATAATTTTGTCACATAAAAATTCTAAAAGTTAATGTGTCATGAGAATCAAAGCACACTTGTATAGCTGACTGCTCTATCATGTAGACTAAGAGGTTAATTCAATAGAAACATTTAGAAAGGTAATAATAACTAAATCACAACAAGAGTCAGAAGATAAGCTGGTCTTTGCATCCTGTTGGTGGCAAAAATATTATCCCATCTACCACATCTGCATATGCTGCATTACTTCCCTGAGAACTTTCAGAGGCAGAAGCACTGAGGGAGGGAGAGCACTAAGGGTTTCTGTCTTCTCAGTTGTTCAATGCTGAGAGTTTGAGACCTACGCTGATCCATTAATGCCACATTTCCCTAAAACAACAGGGGGACCTCAGCAGAAAGGCTCTCACAGCTTCTTTATATGTTCTCTGTGCAGCTCAACACTGTCCACCCCAGTGCAGAATTATGGAGCTTCCTGTGAAATGTTTAGGAGAAGAACGTGACAACAAGTGCCAAATTGTTGACAGGCATCCATTTATGTAGATACTTCACGAACAGATTGCATTTCTCACCAAGGAGGTTGAGAAATGGAGCAGAAACTTTCATGCCCTTCAGCAAACAGGCAGAAAAAGGATGATGAATCACTAACAAAATCAAGCTTTTTTTCTAGTTCCTTTAACATAAAAACATCTCAAGAGCCCCTTGCTCACAAGCACTGACTGCTTCTGTAGTCTTACTAGTTCTATGCCATACACTACGTCTGGGAAAACAGATCCCTAATTTAAGGAAGATGAAAGGAAACAAATTCAAAAGCAAATTCCATACACTATTAATAAAAAAACCCAAACCAAACCAAACCAAAACAAAGTCCCAAACACCCCATTTCTGTGGGAGGGTACCCCCAGATGCATTTCAGCATCATTGATGCACTACATCAATTCAGGAGACACAGTCACTGGTCACGTACCTCACTCAATAGACTACACAGATGTAGAACAAGTGTCTTTGATCTTTTTACAGACTGCACAACACAAACTGCTTACATGCAGTCAAAGCTTCTGGTTCTGAGGTAAGAGATCTAGAAAGATCTAATAAAGGTAAGAGACCTACAGATCACTCTCACTTCCTTATACCTCTGCTCTACTTTCAAAATCAACTTCATTTCCTTCAAGATAGATGCCAGTCTACATAACTGTTTAAAAATATTTTTTGTTTTGCACAGAAACAGAAAATAACATATCTCTGATCAAGAGTACTGTTTTAAATAAGGTATTCTCAAGTATATAGTTTACTCCTGAAAAAGCAGAATTCCCTCACACATTAAGTAAAATATTAAGAGAAAAAAAATTAATTACTCTTTCATCCACTCCCAACATTAATTCTATATTCTTAGAGTACTAGGAAATACACTAGGAGTCATTTGAAAAATACTTGTGAAGGGCTCTCTCTTATACTGAATTTGATAGAAACGTGAATGTTTAACAATCATATTGGTTCTGGTTTTAGGATTAATAATTAGTTTGCTCTTTAGTCAGTTGTCAGTTTTACTTCCACTTATTACTAACTAGGATCCTTATTAATAAAGGATAAAGTGACACCACCAAGTAACAGGATTACTTGGCTCCCTAATCCTGCAAGGAATATAATCAGGAGGGAATTCTAGCAGAAGAAAAGGCTGCAGGCACTACTCATGCTGGACACCAGTTGAGCATGAGCACACATACCTAGAACCAGGTCTGTACTGGGCATCAGATGACTTAGAATAAAGAACTCATAATGCCATGTTATATGCACTAATTCCCCATTCCAAAACAATAAGAGGAAGCTGTCCAGAAGAGCTAGTAAAAAACATTAGGACAAAAGTGCCTGTAAATTATTGTTTTATGCAAATTTAGCATTGCTTTGTAGCTCTGAGTAAGCGATGTCATAGGAAGTTTGGGTTTCGTTGGGTTTCATTGTCTTCAACACCCAACAGGATTTTCCTTGCCAAACACCTGCTTAGGGATAGGAAAACAACATGATTTTTTTCTTTTTTTAATGTGACAAGAAATGGCAGCTTTTATATAATAATACAAGAACTATAAATAGGTTTCTAGAAAGTGAATCACTCAGGAAGAGGCCATTTGGGTTCCAGGCCTTCCTACCTCAAGTTTCAAAGGCGGACTGTACACCTTTTTGAATGCACTCCTAATCACGACACTAGGACACGGTCAGTAAAGAAATGGAAACCACTGAAAGGAGAACGGGATCACAAGCAGATCACAACAAAGTTTCTGCCTCTGTAATGGGACCACTTGCATCCAGTGCTTCCTTTAATTGCATGTATTCACTGCGGGAACACACAGCACACAGAGGCACAAAGATTCAACACATGTCTAAGCCTTCTGTGAAGCTAGAAACACACAAAATGAAGACAACAATTTAAAGATAAGTATATGAACAAACCTTAAGGATAATTAATTTTCTTTTTTTTATTGCTTTCAAAAAAATTACTGCATTAAACACAGAAATTGCCAGGTCACAAGAGGAGCTTTAAAGTATGTCTCCCATACATACAGAACTATAATGTTCAAAACAGAAACTTGATAGCAACAGACATACATAGAAATTTAAGAGTTGTAGAAAACCATGGAAGAAGCCCAAAGTAATGTGGAAATATCACTGTCAGCGTACTTAAAGCACATTAAAAGTTTTGCTAATACTTTAGGAACAAAAAGAACTTTAACAATTCTACCACCCACAAATATTTATCAATCACTTTCCCATTTGGAGGAAAGATATTACTGAATATTAATGATTAAACACTTTGTATTCTAACATCAGTTGATATGGATGCTGAAGAGGACTCACAAAAGCTGCACACATATTGTCAAGTCCAAAAGCAAAACTGAACTAGATGAAAAGTTAAAGGTTGAGTTCTGGAGTAATCAAGATGAAGAAAACTGATTTGCTGCTCTTGATAAAGGGACGCAGAGCTGTAGGCTTCCCAAAATAATAGAGCAAATGAAAACATGAAGGACAGTATTACTATTGAACTACCTTGGCTTATGGAAAAACTAGATAACTTGGTTATTTAATGAGGAAAATGCACAAGCATAACTTACCAGCGACACAGATTCAGACTTTGCAAAATGTTATTTCAGACATGTGGAAACATGGAATACAAACTGCTCTGATGTAAAAGGGAGTCTATTCTGAAAAGCAACAATGAAATTTAGCCAGTGTAGCAGATCATTAGATGAACGTGTACTACTAGTGAATAGTTTTTGCCTGGGGAATATCAAAACAGTTTTGAACTGGGGAATATCAAAAGCATATGGATTTACTAACTCTGCTTTTGGCTGAAGTACAACCGCAACTGGAAGTCTTCTCATACCTAGCATTCAGAATTCAAAAAACTAGGCCACTGGCAAAAGGATTCAGGGAGGACTAATAGAATAATTAAGGAACTGAAAGACATATTCTTCCATACATGGCAGCAGGGGATTAAACTGTTGAATTTCTAAAGGCAGGTCAGGATTTGATTATTTTTTGATAAGCATCAGTACTAGAAAGTGAAATTTGATTTTCTATTGATTCATCTGCCTAGCAGACAAAGAAACTGCAAGTTCCAATTTCTAGCAGCTGAGGCTATGTAGAATTAGGTTACACAACAATTAATTTGCTGGCCCAACTTCTTTTTTTTGCTTAATTTAAGTATCGAAAAAGCGCTTACAGAAAAATAAATATGGCTGTGCTATTTCCATATTATAGGATTTTTGTTTCTGATAGACATTCTGTTTAAAAAAGAGTTAACTCAGACAACTCCTAGGGCTTTTTAATACAAAAAAGTATTAGAACAAATTGTCATAAGGTCATATTATGCAGCAACACTCATTGTCAGGCTAAATTGGAGAAGGCTAACAGATTTCTTGGGCCTCTTCTCAGAACATCTTTTTCTTTCAGTCTCACGACATCAGAAGAGGTATTTAATACAATAGGTATCTGAAATTAGCCTGACATTCATTTTGGCATTGATGAGACCTCAAATGTAACAGTCTAGTTCTGTGTGTCCAAAGCCAGTCCAAGGACAGTAGCAGAAAAAATTCTGCAGAATGTGCTATAAAAGGCAAGATTTAAAGAGCTAACCACTGACTAGGTGAAAGAAGATAGGTGGAAGGGGACTTTGAAAGTCTTTACTTCTGCCTCTAGATAGGCAGGAACGAGTGCATATACAGAGAATTAAAGTTTAATATTAAGAAAAAAGGATAGTTTAAACACCAGCAATGACTTTTCAATGGAGCTTGTGATATCTCCATCACTGGATGTTCCCAGAACAGATTAGACAAAGAAGAGTGCAGACAAGAGCTGATTCTGACTTGAAATAGGAAGAAATCTTTTTGGGTCTTTCGAAGTCTTTATCTACAACTCTCCTGGAAGACATGAAAAAACCCCCAACTTTCAGTTCAAAGTAAGAAAACTATGTAAGGTACATTCCTGCAGTTTAATGTTCCATTGGCAAGTCACATTCCTGTGACTTTCATTACAGATTATCTAAAATTCCCATTGTAAGTTCAACTGGATAAATACTTCCCCATATTTTATCCTGAACGCTTGTGTAGAGCTCCTAAATAGCTGCCACATTTCACAAGGGAAGTATTTGCATCTCAGTGTGGGTGAATACATGTCCACCCCCATCCAACTAGCACTGACAGATTATTTGACAGTTTAATTTCAGTCAGACCTATCTGCCTCAAGAATATTTTTAAACATCAAGACAAAAGTTGTCTTAGAGTTTAATGTGTCTGGGATGTGCATCTTAGAAATCATATATCTAACACACGAAATGAACACACCGTCAACCCTAAACTCCAGCATGGGTTTGCTTATTCAAATATCCACTTCCATATTGCCCTACTTAAGTATTAAATTTTTCCAGTACAGAATTCCATGCTCATTAAATTTCACCTCTTCTCCTACAATAGAGAAGATATTTGACAGTATTGTTCTCAGGCACAACAAGGGACTGGAATTTTTCTCATGGCTCTGCCCCTCTGATTTTGGACTTTAAGTAGGTTCCTCCCTATTGTTTTTGATGAGATGGAAGTTCTCCTGCTGCTAAAAAATTGTAAATGCTTTTGTGAAAAGATACTGACTTAATCATGTCTCTGAATATTTAATTTCAAGCGCTGGCTCCTGCCTTCCTGCAAACTCCACTTTTAAAAAGTCTTTTTTAATGCACTTTTCATTCATTGAGCAGTGTTACAACTTTCAGTCACAGAACTGTGTTCCACAATTGATGCTAGAACTTCTTAAGAAAGCTGCTTTTTCCTTCTATAGCTGTCTTCCCAACAATCGTTTAAATAAGGCCAAAAAATAAAGGGGTTTTTCTTCTTACTTAAAATCAGAATGGTTAACTTATAAATGATGCAGAGAAGAAATTTACACTGAGAACAAAAAGGTGAATCAGCTCCTCGAAGCTTCTGGTTCGCAGGGTATTTTCATACAGAATACCATATTAAAAATACACTGCTTACAGCAAGGAATTTATGGCTTCCTGCCTTTTATAGAGAAATTGAAGTCTTTGGCATTAACCACAATATTTGAAGAGCACTACAAGCAAAGTCAAAATTCTGTTCCTGCCAGGATAAAGGCAGCTGTCACAAACTAAGAAAACTTTTTAGACCTTCATTTAACATATAAAGAAACCTTTCTAAGTCCTAAAAACAAAAGAGTCATTGTAAAATAATCTTATTTGCTTAAAGTCTCAGCCATTTGGCACCCAGCCAGCCAGGGTGAAAAGACAGACACTTAATACACAAAGATCCTAGCAACTAGAAGTCTGCAGGGAGCAGGAGATTGTATTGCCAGCAGCTGAGTGATCAGGATCTCATATATTAAAAAGGAATATACAAAATTAGGTGTTCATGGGCCACCTTAGTCTTTTGGAACAGACCAGAAGCAGGAAGATGGGCAGTAATGATCGTAGTCAAAGGGGGCAGACACCTGTGTGTCCTGTAAGCTGCGTGACCCTACAAATGTGAGTAAAAACGTTAGGAGACTAACTTCTGACAAAAGGAAAATAGTGGGACCAACACAGCAAGCCTCACTCATCACCATTTTAAAATCTAGTAACTCAGTTAGGGTGCTTGAATTTTCTTCTCAAAGTGAGACACACACCTTTCCTGGCAAGACAAAAAAAACCATTCTGAGTTTTGTTGTCTGAACTTTCACATTTTCCCCCCACCCCTGCAGAAGGGGCAGCAAGCAAAGTGACAAGTTAAAAAAAAAAAAAAGTAATGTCATTTTTTTATTCAAAAATAGTTGTGGTTAATCCATCTAGCTCTGACCACACGCATTTCACTTGCCTGGCAGCAAGCCACGAATTCTTGGTGCCCCTCACAAGCAGACTCCTGGCCCACGGATTCTGACAACAGGCCAGAGTCCAAACCAAGCCTTCCCAGCTGCAGCTGGGTGCTTCTGCTCTACGTTCTTTATGTGTGAAACCCACCAGTGTTTCCCATGCCCAGTACTGAACATTCAAGGTGCTCCATACACAAACACCTACTGCTACCTAACACCCTTCATGCCAACTCCAGCTCCAATACATAACTCTTTCCTCAAGCACTGAAGGGGTCACTGTTACCATAAAAACTTTTTAATTACTATTTAGAAATACAAATCTAAGTACTTTCTCATGATATGTTCAACTGTTTTGATTCCCTATAAGTGGCAGTGTTCTTACTATGCATAATAAAACCATGAAATAATGGATGGATGTGTTATTATGACAAACAGATCCCTTTCATTGTATCAGATCCTCTGTACCCGCATAGAGAAAAATCGGGGGGGTTGTCCTTGCAATGTTTACCAAAGTACTGTAGAGGTGATATTTGTGCTTTGTGAGTGGCTTCTCTTTTTTTCCTCACACCAACAAATACTTTTACTCAACTAATTACATATTAGCAGCAGGTAATTTCGCCTCAATTACTTTTTGCCTCTAAAACCAGCAAGTGCACAACTGTGAGAACAAAGCTACAGACATTTCAAATGAGCACTGATCTGACCGCAGTGATCCGGCATGCTGAGCTGAACTGCCAACATGTACAGCTTCAATAATAACAAACGACATTTCAAAACCCTAAAGCAGCCACTGAAGAATGCTTCACGGGTTATGTCACCTTGATGCAATGTACCATCAGAAGCATACATTGGTCATTAATTACCATGCTCCAATAAGGTAAATGAGCACTTGAAACTGGATACGATGAACTGACAGACCAGTGTTTGTCTTTCGGGAATTTTCGGCAGGGTAAAATAACAACTGAGGCCATGATTTTTAAAAGCATCAGGTATTATTTCAAGTATCAGCTCTTATGTATCTAAGTTAAAATAGACCTTTAGGAAATAGATTAATTTGGTTTACGTTAATTTCTTATTGCTGTGCTGAGCATTTGTAACCCGTACCACACCAAAACTTAAAATGCAATAAGAAAGGTAAAAATAAGTCAAGTGAAAAGAATCAGACCTGTCCATTAAATGGATGCACATAAGCAAAGGTTCTATGTATATTTGATCACATTTTCCACACCAAAAGATTCACCAGCATCATCACTTCTACCATTGACAACTATGCATGGAGGAGAAAGGGTTTTTTATTATTCACAAATACACTCAAAACCCAGTAAAATTAACAAAAATTAACAAGTAGCAAAAAAAAAGCTTAATGAAGTAAAAATAAAATGCCTGTATTGTCATGCAGAGGAAAATATGAATATAGACCAAGTTTCTAGGGCCAGAAACAATTTCGCATGCACAGACATGGCACCACAGGCAGGTGCCTATTTAAATTACATACACATGTACATTGTGCTTCTTGGTTTCTGACCATTCCCTCCCTTCCCGCCCACTGGTCCCTCTTTGGACCGATCTGATTAGAGACTGAAGATCATCTCAGCCCACAGCCACAAACCTGGTTGCAGCAAGAAGTTCTGTTTACAGCCTACGAAAATCTGTGCAGACAATCTCCCTCAAAATGCAAAAAAATACACCACTCTAAAAAAGTTACAATACAGAGAAAGCCATAATAACTGAATACTTAAAATGATACGACAGAAAATACAGATAGGCAAGGTTTAAGTAGTCTAGAAACATTCTTGAAATATTCTTTGCAACCATATATTTTTATTTTCTTGTAAAGGGAAGTAGACAAAATGTTTAATGTTCTTTAGTGCAATAGTGCATCAGTCATTCCTCACCATTATTCAGAATGTTTCCAATCTGCAAACTTGTCTATATTTTGCTAAATCTTATCCTAAATACAGTCCAGGTCCCTTTTTTGTTCTAAAGATTTTATAACCATGTAAGTGGATGGAAGTGACCACTTTGCAGTGGTTGTCTCACGAAAAAAAAGCTGGGCAAATCACTCATAGCTTTGTCTGCCTACCGGGTATAACAACCAGAGAGCCCCTGCCAACTTCACCACACCACATCAGCCTCTTCCTCCCTTCACCCTGAACTACAGCTGGATCCAAGAAAACAGCATTTGATCTCACTCAAAAGCCCACACAACCAAAATAATGGAATCATCCAATCCTGAATGGAACGGGTTGTGTTTATGAAAAAGCTGAACTAAAACAAGAAAGAATTATCTGTGCTGTTAAGACTAATTATTAAACAGAAAGAGGAGTCTTCACACTGGTATTTTAAAAAGTAAAAAAAAAAAAAAAAAGAAAAAAATTGCCAATGATTACTTCTGCCAAGCTGGGAAAAAAATCCTTTTTGTTTAAAATGAAATATGCATAAATATACAGGAGTGACAAAAGACTATTTTTTTGCTTTCAGAGCACTATAATTTTACTTAAATGGTAGGTGTTCTTTCTAAACAGAATGGCATTTCAAAGAGGCACCCAATCTTGTATTTCAAATGCAACAGTCATCTCTGAAACAGGGTCTCGAAGAAAATTTCAAAATAGCAAGAAGCAAATTAGCAAAAAAACAAAACTTATCAACGCTACTTTGAATAAAAACATAATCATGAGGAAACAAATGTACCTTTCCCTTCCCCCCTTCTCCTTCCTCTAAAGTCCGTGCCTGCACAAAGATATAAGAAGCCACTAAACCACAGAGTCCCACGCCTGCCGACCGCAATGGCTAAATAACTCACCGTGTACCAGCACCATTTTAGATGAATGCATTCCCTTGAGAGTTTGAAATAAAAATAATGTATACAGCAAAATGATCACTGAAATTAAATAAGAAATTTTAAAATCAAGATCTTTTAACAATTAATTGTTCTTTAATATAAAAGGTGCGTTTATGTCTTCATGCAAGTATACAACACACCTCTACAGTGGCTTGAGTAGGCAATCAGGCCAAAGAGCTATTCCTTAGTAACAAAAACAGCAGACTTGCTACATAGATTATTTTTACTAATTGATTCTGATTGTTTAACCTCCACAACTATGATTAGAGGAAGAAGAAAAAAGAAGGAATATTGAAGATGAATTTAAATAACAAGAACCATTAAGTCTGGTCAACGCCAGTGAATGAGTGTGATGACAGGAGAACCGAGCACAAAATTCCTTGAACACTGATTTCAGAATTACAATGAAGATCTTAATCTCTCATTCAACAACTACCCCTCTCCTACCTCTAAAGAAGAGCAGAAAGAAACATTTTAGACTCTGTCTTCCAACTGGGGTTCTTTGCAAGGCCTGAGAATGTAAAAGAGCATGTGTTTCATACTTCTATCCACTATTATATTGTATCAAAGGCCACTGATAGTTCAAATTCAAAGACTGCTAAGGTTGATACTTTTATTTAGCTGTTTCATTTATGCCATGCTTACTCTTTTTAAAATATTAGTGATTTCCTTTACATATCATTACCTACTATATGAGCTAATGTATCCTTTCAGCAACAAGACACAAAAATACTCTTTAACTGTTTCTTAATAGACTGATAAAATTGTAGCATACCAGACCTGACTAGGCAGTGGTATCTTTTGTATGGCTACTAGCAGCTACAAGGTGTAGCAAATATCCCAGGAAGAGATGAGACAAAGGGAAATAAAATGAGAGGCTAGAAACTGGGACAGACACACTTATGTACTAAATCCAAACACTTTCAACACTTGTACCCTGACTTCTGACACATGCCATATATAATTTTTATTTCTACCATTAAGGTTTTCTAAGTTTTATAATTTTTATAATTTGTGAAACGCAGTGGAAAGCTGGGCTTCAGTAGATTCCAGCTGTCATCTCATATACTCCACTTGTTACCAGTACATTGCAGAGACACTGTTGCCCCCTCTATCAGGACAAAGAGGAGTTATAAAATTCTGATTTAGACTGGCAACTCAAAAATGAGGCGGGTCATGTCGCGTAACCTCTTTCACCCTCTTTTGAGCACATCATAAACTCCTTCAGAAACAACTTTTGTGTTCACAATCCCTTACTAAATTAGACATCAGCATTCTGCCTCATATCCAGCAGAAACATACTGTTACACAGTAAAACAATGGGCAGCTGACCTCACCTTCAACAGAAACTGAATCATAAAAGAATGTTTTGAAATAGATTTTATAAGTCAATTAACAAAGATGATTTCTACAGAAATAAAACTAAGCCCAGAAAGAAATACCTTTCTTAAGATATGCTATATGGGGATACATGGGCCTGTGTTAATTTTGTTAACTCACAAAACTACCATGAAGTAGTGTTGCACTTAACCAACTACAGAAGCCAAGTACCAGAATGGAGGTCTGCCTCTACAAACAAAAATCTCTTCCTTTGACTCTAAGCATATTCGGCAGAGAGTGATCTATTCATGCTCTAGTAAAAAGCACTGGCAAAATTCAATGTAGGTATGATGCATAATCCCTACACTCCACTGCCAATAAATAAATAAATAATCAAATAGATTATTTGGAAATAAGATAAAATGAACAGAACTAAGGAAATACATAATGTATCTTATGGGATGAGACAAAGTTTTGCTTGGTTAATCTGCCTCAATGAACTTGAAAAAGAAAGTAAGAGAAGCTTCCAGAGACATCAATCTAGAACAGAAGGAAAATAACAAGAAAACCCAAGATACAGCCAACAAAAGTGACTATCAGGTGACTAGGAAGAGAATCAGGCTGCATATTTAAAAAGAATTCCATAGCTCCAAAGAAAGTTCTCTTTCGGATAGTTCTTACAAATAAAGCCCCAGGGACAGAAACCCAAATCTTCTTAAAAGTCAAGTTTGACAATTTTATGACACAAGTTAAATGATATGACTGCCTGCCGAGGAAGACGGTAACACAGGAGATCCTTGCCAGTCCTAGAATCCTATTTAAAGTTTAAGAAGCAAAAAAACCAAAAAAACCCCAACACATCCACATTGCTATTAATCTTACCAAAATACTAAATTATTACTAATCTGTTAATCAGTTTTATCCTCTTAGAAGTAGGCATAAAGAATAAGCTGCTGAAGCAATGTAAAATCTTTTGAACCATGCCAATAATAAAGCTGAAATCTGCTGAAATCTCCCAGAGCTAAATTTTCACGTTTTATACTAGCTTATGGCAAACAAATAAAGTAGAAAGCATTAACTTTTGCTAATGTGCAAATACTTTAATACGTATGATAAATAATTCAAATAATGCAGCTTTCCTCCAGAAAGTTCCTGAAGATTAATACAAATATAAAACCAAACTCATTAATTCTACTATCATCGCCCCAGAAATTCTTTCCTATTGACCTGAGAACCTTTGTAACCTTTTTCTATACACCTGTCTGCATTACATTATAGTAATATATAACATATATATAAAATACGTCTATTATATTCCCTCTGTTATTCCACTATCTATATACTAAATGAAAATTTAGTTTAGGTATTTTTATAACAAGCTACTTCTGTTAACAGTAATGCTAAAGTGAGTTTTTTGTACACAGATGATTTATTTCTGAGGTGCCATCTCGCAGGTGAACTGGAATCCCAAACTGGACTGACTTATCAGCGCTGGCAAATGAGCTACTGGCAGAAAGAAGGGAAGAAAAATAAATTAGTGCTGCGGTTGTGATGATGTAGGAATTCAAACAGCTCTCAGTGTTACACAAGCAATAACTACTTGTTTTGCTCCCTCTTTTTACACAGGCCGACAAACTTACTGCCACTCCCTTTGCTAATATTTCTCTCTGTCCACAGGTTCCAAGCTTCTTTTCACTGAAACCTGGACTAAGATAGCTAAGAAAATTTCAGAGCAAATGTTCTCAGTTGTACTTAGTTGTATAGCCACCACTGTTGCTTTAGCCCTAATGAAGGGGGCTGGCATGATGCTTCCAAGCATATCAGTTAATGCACGCACAAAAATGTTACCACTTCCTACCACAGAAGTCAAAGACCTTTAGTTTTAAATGTTTTCTTTCCTTTTAATTTTATAATGAAACGACAAAAATCTTCCCTCATACTTTGGAAAGCCTTCAGCCGTTACAACAGAGGTGCTATCTTCACCAGGCTCAAGTACTTATTTCCAATCAAGCTCCGTTGCTACCGCTGACATCCATTCCTTCTGTGGTATTTCAAATACCATTCAAATTTTCATTACTTCCTGCTTTAAGTTTTATTCTCTTCTAGTGTGACAGTCTGGCTTTTTCAACGGGTTGGATATTGCAATTTCCCATACCTATGGGCAATTATTACAAAACTCTGATTAATGCTTTCTGCTTTCTTCACATGAGTATGATTAAATTTGCTTATACAATTTTAATTATTTTATAGTTTCTTTTAATTTGATTATAATTTTAATAATTTGAAATTTTATAACATACATTTATTTAATATTTTAAAATAATTTATTCCTATCTAATTATAGTAATAATCTCATGTCTTGCATCTCCATCAAGTCTACTGATAACTCCCCCACATGCTTATCAATTTTAGTCTAAAGAGACTCAAAGTAAACTAATATGAAGCAAATTCATTGGGACTGAGGGTTGACAGAGCTGCATCACTGCATTTAGTCACACATATCTGCATAATCAGGTCTTAACCTTATACTTAAAAAGCGTACACACTGTTAAGGAATGATCTACTGTTTATTTTTTAAAAGGCAGTTTTCTGCATTAACACCATCTTAGTCATACCTTTGAAAACAGTCAAACCAAACTTAAAGAAAGAGGCTACAGCAGCACAAACACATCCTGTATTTGCACCACAATGAATGCAGACATGCTTAGCAATACCAATGCACAGAAACAACAAGCAGCACTTTGTCACAACTTGAGAAACAATGAGGGGTATCAATCTTTGAGGGGTTTACATTTCTTTGTGGGAATTCAGTTAATAGTTTGGGTTTTAACCACCTCAAGCTAAAGAGGCTGCAGTAACATCACAGAACTTCTGATTGCCCTCTGAATAAACAGTGCATTTATTTGCCTCCTAAAGCTACCTGACACAATACCTAATCACTTATTGAAAGAAATTCCTCCTCATGGGAGCTTCAGCCCTGAAGCAAACAAAAGGCAGAGCAAAGTTGCATTTCAGTGTAAGAAACTAAAAACCAAAATTGAGTTTGAATTTCTAGAATGTCAAATCTCCCATTTCTCTTTTAAATGAATATGATCTCTAGAACATCCATGGTAGTTTAAGGAATATTCATTTTGCACTGGCATTTGTACATAGCATCACAAGGAAACCAGAAACCATGGTTATACAAAGTCCTCCCTGTTCTTTCTCCTGCTCCTCAGAAGAGGGTTACCACAGCAACAAGTGAACATCTATCCAGCAGCTAACACCATCAGGGGATGTGTGCCAGTGCAGGGCACAGTTTGCCGACACTACAGCCAATAATTTAAGCACCATCAGACACAAAGAGCTATAGGAAAAGTAAAAATAATTTCATAAGAACTTTAGCTGACTGACTACATGATTTTACCCAACAGACTATTCCAACAGCAAACATTCCCAGCGGAATATATGCAGTAAGTTTTAACATCACTCTCCTCAGCCCTCTCTTGTGGATGACAAAAGTTTAAACATTGTTATATATACATATACACATATATGTACGTATTTACATCCAAATGCATGCTTGTATATGCAAAATTAAAATAAATTTAGGCTTAGTATTTGTAAGCATGAAGAGAGGGATGAAAGAGATGCCATTAGCACAGGACCTAGTATTTTCCTTTGGTAAAGCACTACAGACCAGAACACGATGCACAGTCCAACCTCCCTGAGACACCTGCATCTTTCTCGTACGCCATCACTTAGGTCTTACTTCACACAACAACATAAAAATTTACATTGAATAGAAACACAAATGTCAAGAAGTCCAAGGCAGAAGGTTCAAACAAATTTCCTTAAGAGAAGAAAGATGGAACAGTAGCAGAGTCCTGCCTAGGAGACAGACTGCAGCCTGCAGCTTGGACTTGAGAAAAAGGAAAGGTAAGGGTTCTTCAGCCACAGAATACTGAAGGAAAGCATCAACTCCTGTTATTCTGTCTCTGCTGAATATAAACACCACACTGATGGCATTTTCTGATGGCTCTTGCTTGCCACATCTTTGTAAACAAAATGGACCAGCACTCTCATGCCACATCGAAGACTGGGGGAAGGAGAAAGGTAAAGTTCATGGGAAAGCACTTGTGTTATCTGGGCAGAATATTTTGCTGATGACCCATCCACCAGCTGCCTGAGACACCACAGCATCAGTCAGTACACATCTTGGTAGTCCAGTCCTTTCTCACCTGCCCCACCCACCAAACCAAGTGCCCACATAAAGACTCACTGTAGTTATGCTTTCCACACAATGATAAATACTTGGAGAGTCAGATCACCAGTTTTTCATGTTATTACACCAAACAAAGTCTTTCAAATTTAAAGCCATACAAGAGCTCATGGTCCAAACTAATAATGTTCACAGCCTCACATCATAACCTTCTATAACATATGCAAGTCTCCACAGCGGCTTATGGCACTTATCAGAGGCATGGTTTAACACCATGACTGAGATACAAAAAGAGAACACTAAGCTGTGAGGTTTGCCAGGACCCCTTCCGAAGGCTATACTACTCATGGTGCATCTTTTGTAGGCAGGGTCTTGTCCTTGCTTCAGGTAGAGGTGAAGTACTACCTATAGAACTCTATTCTCTTCAGTTGCCTTCCTAGTGGAACTAATGACAACAAATAGTCCTAACAGTCACTGAGACAGGACAATGACCTGATACATGGAACACACCAACAGAGAATCTTTCAAGTTGGAAGACACCTTTGGAGCTCATCTAGTCCAACCTCCTGCACCAAGCATGATGGAATGGACAAACAAATTGAATTACCCGTTGGACCATCTGGTCCAAAACCAGTGCAGCAGAATTTTAGAATAAAAATCTATCATCTTTTTAAGAATCATTTTGCTAAGACAAGACAGAGACATATTTGCGTAACATTAGAATTCACTGTAAGTCGTCATTCCACTATAACATTTCTGTTTGTATTGATTGCTGGGGAAAGCATTTATTACTCCCTTTTTGTGTCAATGATACAGATTACATACCTCACCTGTAAAACAGCTTTTAACAGCTCACAACAGTATGAAGTATCTTGGAAGAATAAAGTCAGTTCTACAAGCCAACAGCAGAAAACATGGATTGCTAAAGCACAAGATTTTAAAGCTGAATACACAGGCAAGGCAATGTAAATACTCTGGATGAGGAAAAGAAAAACTCTTATTTCCTTCACTTACCAAAGCCCCTCTCAATGGTCTGACAAATGACAAAGTATTATCTTTTTGTTTTTAAAAGCACAGTCCAAGATAAATTATGCATTATATTGACTACTTCTCCTGTAAGCTTTTCCTTTGTATTCCTTGCTTACAAATTTTAACCTAGTATTCTCACAAAATCAAGTGCCTAAAAAATATCAGAAAGATCTTTATCCCAAAGTAATGGACAGAGATCAAAATATATCTTTTCTCTGTAGCAGTCTTGAAAAATACTATACCATATTGGTAACTATATTACACTACTAAACCTAGAACCTACCTAAATTTTCAGGTTTATTAAATTTAAGGTGGCCATTAAACAGGAGTGTTTTATCATCAATCATCCCACTTCTTAGATATCTGTTATTGAAGAATTAGAAGCCATTTCTGAGTGCTTTTATGCAAAGACAGGGTACACCTGAAGAAAAGACATTCAAAATCCCTACGAGCAATGCAGATGTCATCAAATGTCTCTTGTAATGGAAAGTATTGCAAATTGAAAGGTTAAATACTACTAACTTGAAGATGTGAATACACAATGCGTAGCTATATAACAAAAAACCCAGATGCTTTCAAGGTATGTGGTCCAATATCTATTAAAAAAAATTACGTATGCAATCTATAAACACTAAAACAAACCAAAACAAATTAAAAAACCAAGTACATAACTCCACATTGTTTTCTCATGGGGGACAAGGAATAAATGTTTTGCTCAATTTTAATATCATAACAAAAATCTTGTCTTGCATTCCTGCTCTAAAACTGATATGGGAAAAACAAACTGCTTTAGCATTAATAAAGAAGCACTTCGTAAAATGTTAAGCAACTTGAAAAGTTTTAATAAATATTCATGTTGGACTATCCCTTGCCACAACAAAAAGCAAAAAATATAAATATGCTTTCAGCATAAAACAATCATTAATTTCAAGTGGTACTTAATTAGCGAGTCTGGAACAAATCTACATAAATTCTCATTACAATACAAAGCACATTTATTCCCACCTTCTAAGTAAAGCTAACTGTGGGCAAATTAAGGGTTTGACCTTCCTATGTCAGCATAGTGGTTAATGCTTCATCTCCTGTTTTCCAAAGTTTCAGTTTCCTGACACTACTTTCTGCAACAACTCACAATTTTATCACGCAAAACCAGCTAAATTTTGACAAAAAATTGTCAGTGAATTCAACATCTTTTAATAGAAATAGTAATTTTAGAAACTAATGATGATTCTATTAGTTACAATTTCCACAAGTTAGCATTTAAAAAGCTATGTGATGCTATGCAATTCCACGTTACTCCGCCATGCAGGATAATTTAGCACAATAAATGTGTATTTATAGTCCCACAGTGCAACATTCATTTTATACTTGCTAATGTTACCAGACAGAGGACTCACAGACATGCCTTGGATTTTAATATCTGAAGCATTTTATGGCACAATTTTAACAATTTCACATTTGTGATAGGCAACCTGTGCCTCGACTTGCATTTCTCCAAACTGCGACTTCAGGCTACTTCTATCTTCCCCAATGGTCTCGTTCTTATCAGTCCCTTACCAATTCATTAACAATTAGACAGAGCTGCTCCTTGCAGATGTAACATCACACGTTGATTGTAACACAGTTTACCAGAGCAGCATTCCTCTACATAGCTTCTATCACGTGTTGAGCAATGCCTGCATCTGCCGCCCTGCTGGGATTGCCCAGGACTGTGCTGTCACGTGCCTTGACCCACCAGCTGCTCTGCCAAAGTTTCTACACTATATTCCAATGACAGTATAGATCATGCACTATATATATATAGATATAAAAAATAATGTTTCATTTCTTAGTTTCCAGAGGTTTAAATTTCAGTTATCTGCATGACGTCATCCCATATTGTGAGGATCACTGGAATATTTCAAGAGGATATAAACTAATATTAAGGGGTAGCATCTCCCCAAAAGCAAGCAGAGGAGGAGCACTAAAACCCAGAGCATGGCTCTTCCATCTTTGCTGATCTATGTGGAGCAAATAACAAACAGCTGGAAAGGTAAGGAACTGACTGTGATCTGACACATCATGGAAGTTGCCCTTACTTTAACTCCTCCACTGCAAAAAGAGGCACAACACTTCAGATGTCCTCAACGTTTTTGTCCCAATATATTATTTTACAAAAGAAATTTACATATAAGTAAGTACAGACAGCTTATAGTACTAATCTTTATTTTGAAGTACCTGTGTTGTTAATACACTTATTTATCCATGCATGTGACGGAAATCCAAATTTCATCTTTAGAGAAGGTATCGGAAAACAGGAAAAAAAGAAAAATCACCAAAAACTCACAAAACTAAACATACCCACAAACCAAACCAAACCAAAACCCAACACCACTTGTCTGATCCTCACATTTCATAAAATTGTTTGGGATTTCTCACTTGCTTTATTTTTATCTTCTTTGAACATTGCAACAATTATATCAAGATATCAAACCCTAAAATAAAGTCAAATCTTTGAAGGAAAGCATGGTCACCATGAAAAACAGCTAGCCTCTGAAAGAAAATTTTAATTTAGCAACATGTTCTAGGCAGTGATTAATATCCATGTACTGTGAGCTTTCAATACTTGAGTGGCTAGTTTACTGTCTGTACTTTGTCCTACAATAAACTGACACAAAATTTTGTCATTTGTTTCCTCATAAAATTTTCTATTTCTCATCTGGCACCAAGGACAGCTCAAAATTTGATAAACTGTTTTGCCAGATTTTGTACACAAAATCCCATCTTCACTGACACAGGTTTATATCGACTTATTTTCACCTCCTGTACAGCTATGCAGATTCTGCTATATATGTAAATGCATCTTGTGACAGTTTTACACTTTGGCAGATTGCAAATGCTGTCAGATTAGAGTTGGTGTCTTTGATAAAGTAAATAAGTTACAGGGAATTACTACAGCAAGGGGCAGTGGGTATGAATGCCCACATTAGTACTTAATGCTGAAGTTCTCAGCAGCTGAACATTCATGCCTAAAGGCTAGGTGTTGCTGTTCATCATATTAAAACTCTGGTTTACATAAAGCAGCAAAATATTTGACACTTCCTTTTATCACTTTTTTAATCCCTGTACAAAGGTTCCAGTAGTTCCCAGAAGGTATATAAAACAGAGAAGGAAAAAAAACCCCAACCCACACTGTAAAAAAACCCATGCATGCGAGGGTAGGAAGTGATACTAGATCATAAACAAGCTATTTCTGGGGCTCATTCTTTATTCTTTTAATACTAAACTCATTGTTAGCCCATAAATGTAGCTCTGAGAATACTTTTGCAAACTGGCAAATTTTGTATCATTACAGATTGTTGTTAAGATTATGACAGAAATATTTATAGCAACAGACAGGAGACAAGGCAACCTCCTGTGACAGCTCCAAGCATTACATTTTCAATGGGTTAAAGGCAATAAAAACACAAAGAGAAGAAACATATACACGTACGTGTGTACAAAAAACCACTAAACATATTGGGTGACAGTTTTCTACTTAATTTCAGGAAACGTATCTAACAATTTCAAGTAGTGCTTAAAGGTGGCTGCTATGGAGACATTCCATGCAGTTATCACCAACACACACTAACGTTTACCTTCAGCAAATGCTGAGGAAAACCCCTAAAACCCATTGGGAGTAAGCAAAGCTGCAGACTTAGAACATGGACAGATGGACAGGTGTATTCAGAAATTAGTTTTATGGACTTTTCAATACCAGAAATGGCACTAGTGACACACAGAAGGGCCTGAGGAGAGATCTGCACATAAATAACTTTGGACCAGCAATTATACAGGAAGGCCACATTAGGGAAAAAGAGTTGCGAGCATGTGCAGTATGAAGAAATGGTGACAAGTTCAGTATTCCCAAATGGTCTGCCTCCATGCCTCTCATCTCCCTCTACTTCTGGGGTTTCTTTGTGGGCTTTGTCTTTTCTTTTCCACAATACCTAACATGGCTTGTTTCACAGACAAAAACAAAACATTTCAGAGCTCTTCATTTGTTTGTACTTCCTGTAGCTGGACACTAGCTTAACATTCTTTACCATCTTATTCTCATCTTACATGACTCTCTTCCTTTCTGCTTCTACTTCTCCTCTCAGATTTCTTTCAAACACTTGTCTTGGACCCTATCATTTTACCTCACTTAAATTCTCTTGAGATCAATTTTCTTCTGTTCTCCACAAAATAAAAACATTTCAGGTGGAAACAGCAAGCTCCAGATGCAGGTAGGTCCTCATACTATCAGTAGGTTCTTCAATTCCACCACCATTTCACCCAAGAACCACAGCACCACCACAGCTTCCACAGCCAACATAGCTTCCTGCATCTCCACTCTGCAGAAGTAATCATTAGAAGAAAACGTTGCTGATAGTGAGGTTGAAGATGTTTCAAGTCAGTCACTTAAATTCTTCTTACAGGAGAATTCTACTGTAATTAACATCAGTAAAGGTTCTATGGAAATTTTATGGTGTTGCAGAAACATTGTTCCACTGCTTACATTATCTTCTTATCCATCTGAGCCAGAAAGATCATCGATTAATCTATCCAAGGAGCACAATGAAAGTTATAAAACTCTCTGTAACAGAACATAATCACAAACCATGTGGTTTTTATACAGTTCCCCAAAAAATACCACCCTCCACTAAAACCCAACAATATTCATAACAGGCCAGCAAACCCTAACATCCACCGTCTTATTAACTGCAGTTCCTTTCTGTATTACAAACATCTGGCTACTGCTGTTCTCAAGCAAGGAACCGTAAACTGTTGATTTTCAATCAAGAAAAAACTAATTTAGTTTTAAAATATACAGTTTAATGTTCTAAGAAAATTCAAGTGGAAATAACACCAAATTAGGGAAATCTATGTTTGGTCCTGACGCTAGTTTTGAAATTGTAAACCTAAGGAAAACAAGATGTGACCTGTATGAAAATAAGAACTTTCTAAGAACACATTAATTTTAATGCCAGCATTCAAGCAGATCTATAATTATTGTTTGTTCACTCCAAGTAAATGACTGGACAGGAGGGAAGAACTGGGTGAAGTCACTTTAACAGTAGACTTTGTCAGTGATTTAGCAAAATGTGCTTGCCAAGGAACTAGAAAAAAATCAGTTTTCATTTTATCCGGCTTTATAAATTCTCAAGTATTTTTTCTCTCTGCAGCAAAATAAACTTCAGATCTTACAGAGTTTTACAGAAAGAAAAATATATATTTCACACTAGAACATCCAACAGCTATTCACCAGCACTTTCAGGGGGGTTCAGAGTGTGTTTTGGCCATAGTACTCCCCAACTCAAATAACAAACTCCAATTTGTTACTATATGCCCACAGTTTTTTGCAGTGCAATTCCTTCTTGCTGTGCACCATTGCTTCCTGGGATTTGTGTCTGCTGTGTTAGGGGAAGAAAAAACAAAATAAAAAACCTAAACCCTCCCCCCTAAAAATAAAAGAAAAAAACAAACCAAAAAAAAACCCCAACACACAAAAACACACAAAACCCCCACAACCCGCAACACAACTCTGTCTAAATCAGTGTAAAAATATCCTTAAAAACAGATATTAGAGTGCAAAACCATCTGTCAATTATGGCACAATAACAGTTTGTATTGATAACTGCAAATAACAGTTCTGCATTTGGGTCATTTTTCACACATTTTGATGCCTTCTATCACACACACTGGCAGGCTTGAAAGTTGAAAGGTACGACAGCAAAGCTTTAGTGAAATAAGAGCCGTCTTTCATTCTGCGGTTTTAGGCCTACTAGAGACAGTACTAAATGGTGATCTGCCCAAAGTTCATCCACTAATCAGGAAACTGCAAGCAATTTTATTGAAGTCCTGCTAGTCTCAAACCCATTTTAAGGTACAAGAAATTTACGTTATTTATGAACATTATAGGAGAAATCTGGGGCTTCATTCTCATCAGTAACTTTATTTGAAATCTAATTTCCTTAAAAGCTAAGAGGAGAGTGGAACTATTAATGCCAGCCATTTGCTAGCAAGAGAGTTGGCTAAACACTTCTTCAATATAACACTAATTTTAACTTCAACGTTAAATGCACGTAGAAGTAAAAATAAGTCATGGAATAGTTACCAGATTTTAGATTGTAGGTTTACTATTCATTCAGTAATAACATTGAGAAGCTTATTTAAATGAAAAATCCAACCCAGTGTTGATGAGAAATCTTTCACATTTCAAAACACTGACTCTAGCCAATAGCTAGACTTTCTAAAAGAAAAAAGCCTATTTAGTTTGCATAAAATTTCTCTCTTTGCAGGGTAAAATATGAAATATGTCTGTACTAAAAAATAAGAAGCCAGAAAATTCTTAACTGGAACCAAACCACATCTATAAACAAAAAAACATACTATAAAATAAAGGACTACTCTTGGTTTTCTTCACTCACATCTCACACCAATCTAGTGTCAGGATCAGTACTTATACAACAAGTACATACTTGTGATCATTTACTATGAACTAGTGCTGAAAACCAACTCAGTGAATCCAATTCTTTGTATATTTAAGGATATTTATTCCTTGACTCTGTATCTACCAGTATCTAGCTCATGGATTATACTCATGGTCACTCTTCTCCCATCAGCATAGAAAATGATCTAGTTTTCTGGATGAAAGATTTGAATAAATAATACATAGTTGTTTAATGCTAAGTATTCATTACGTTCAAGACAAAGAGCTCAGTCACCAGCAGATCAAATTTAGTAACTCCAACAATTAACACAATGGCTTTACTACAGTCTTTTTACCTCATAAATCTCACAATGTGATGATCTGGTATCTGGACAGTCACCTGCCCATCTTAAATACCAGCAACATAGTTTGCACCTTAATAATAAAAGATGATACTCTATAACAGGATTCCTTCTGTAATTTCCAATTTCATAGTAATGATCAATATTAAAAATAACTAATGCTCCTCCTTCAGAAACTTCTGTCATGTTGCCTTCAGTATTTTTCAGTAAACAAGAATGCAAGTAAGATCAGTCCAGTAAAAATAAATTTTAAAGAAGTCTTACAAGATCTTACAAAAAATTAGCCTTGATAGGCAAAATTGAGGAAAAATGCAGCCGTGACAACAGGATTCAGTAATTCACCTAGTTTGTGCTATTAGTTATACAGCTAGCATTTATACAAAAAGTATATGAAAACTGAACATCTGCACCCTGAATTATGCGGTAATGCCAGGTTTTTCCTTTTTTTTTCAAAAGCTCATTCATACCTGAGAATATTTAGCCCATTTTTCTCTATTACCAATTTTATTACACAATTAGTATTGAGCAGGGTTATACCAAATGCCTGCCAGTTCTCCATGAGCAAACTCCCAGCACGCACCGCGAGCAGCAATCAGAACGAGCACAGCTGGGAGTCAGCGCTCAGGGCACTTCAGCAGTTTAATCAATCCATGCGCATTTCAAGTGAGTTATCTGCAACAAGAATGGAGGTATAGACCCAGCAGTGCTTACAGTGTTATTCTGAGCAAACAACAGAGAGCAAAAAATGTTTTCATGTTAGAGAGAATGTGAGGCATGGAAAAAATGACACAATTCTTTTTTTTTTTCTTTTTTTTTTTAATACTCTTTGGATGGTTCTCAGTGCTCCACTGACACTTCGCTGCCTTCAATTTCTCTGCGCATTTAACTCGTGGTCAGTACTGGATGTGAGATACAGCTGGTAATAAGACACTTGGCTTACAGGTTGACAGTAGAAATCTGATGTATCTGTACCATCATTTCCAGTAACTGCAGCTGGACTGCTCAACAAACAGTGAAGCTTAGCTTTCAGCATGCTGATATTACATAATTTTAAGTTTGGAAGCAGCGCAAAAAATGTCTGTTTGCACGGAGATTTATTTTTTTAATTTATCTTTTGCAGTGGTCCAGATATTTGGGTGAAAATTCTCCAAGAGAGGCAAAAGCATTAACAGTACTAACCATTTCATACTCATATTTGAGTACTTAAAGGGTGGGTACAATGAGGACAGAAACTTCCCTCTTCACAAGGAGCCATGCAGAGAAAACATGGGCAACAGGTAGCAGCTGCATGAGGAAATGTTCCACCTCAATCTAAGTGCTCTCTACAGTGAGAGCAGACAAACTGTATTGGGTTTGCATGGCC
>VZTA01000043.1:95048-139360 GCA_013398855.1 Mohoua ochrocephala | reverse complement strand
AGACCCAGGTCCCTCACGGTCCCGGCCTCACGGCTCTGGCCCTTCACAGCTTTCCCCCTCCAGCCCCTGGTTCCACCCCCTCACGGCCCCCTGGCCCTCCACAGCCACTTGCCCCCTGTCTTCATCCCCTCGCAGTCCCCATGGCCTGACTTCTGACAGCGCCCTGGCACCAGCTCAGCCCCTCGCAGTCTCCCCAGCCCCTGGTTTCATCCCTTTCACAGGTGCTGGTCCCTCATGGCTCTCAGCCCTACAGCCCCCTGGTCCCCCATAGCCACTTACCCCCAGCCTTCCTCTCATTACAGCCCCCATGGCCCTGAGCCTTACAACCCCCACCACTCCCTGGCCCAGCTCAGCCCCTCCCAGCCCCCAGCCATCCCAGCCCCTTCCTCTCGTAGCTCCCGGTGCTGCCCAGCCCCAGCCTTTTGATGCTGCCAGGCTGAGCCAGGCCTGGGTCTGTCCTGCCATCCCCCACACACAGCCCCATTCCCCTGTGGCTGTCCCCCATTCCAACCCTCAGCTGGCATTAGCCTGAGCTCCCTAAACCGTGGGGCAGCCTGCTTCACCTCTTTCTTGCCAGGTAAATCTCTGGGCAGAGTGCTGGGCCTGTCTTCATGGAGCAGCTGTGCTGGCCCTAGACCTTGTCCCTCCTCGGTATCCCAGAGCTGCCACCACCTCCTGCCCCAGGGATGCTGTGCTTTGCCCCGTGTTATCCCTCTGTTTCTGCCATGGCACTGCCTTTCCCCACATCTGCTGCAGCTCCTGCCCCTCAGGGAGCTCACGCCAGCCCTTCCTCAAGGTGACCATTGTCAGTTCTCCAGGAGCAGCTCCCATCCTGCTCCACCCCATACCTGTGCCACTCCTCACTGTGGCACAGCCTCCACCGTGCTGCTGCCTTCTCTTTCCCCCATCTCCTCCTGTTCCAGGGACCTGTACCTGCCACTTCCCCTGCCCCACGGTGCCATCCATGAATCCGTGTCCTGCTGGCATGGCACTCTGCGTGTCCCAGCTCTGCTGCACGCCCCCTCCACTCTGTGCACCAGAAATGCCCTCTACTGCCTCTGCCCGGCCTTGGACTTCTGCTTCCCCCCCCCACAGCTCCCACATGCCATCCAAACACGGCTGCACCTCCAGTTTCTCTTTCTTCTTACCTTTTTCCCTCCTAACCCATCTCTTTTGTGACCCTCAAAGACAGGCCTGATGTTCCTCTGCACATCCTCCCCGTGCATCCCTCTCCCCCACACTTCTTTCCTTTGATGCTCGCTGCCCTTGGCTTCGCTCTGTCCCCACTCCTGCCAGGTAAACAATCCTATTTGTCACCTGTCAGGTCCCTGTGACTCCCCCGATTAGCTGGTCGGAGGGGGGAGCAGGAGGGGGGAGCCACAAAGCTCCCAGGTTCTCCCTCACCCCAGGGGCTGCAGTTTGGGCCACGCTGTGCCTCCTTGAGGAACTTGGAGATGGGACTTGCACTTTTGGAAGGAGTTTTCAGAAGGAATTTTCTGGGATCTGGTTTAGACAGAGTCTTAAGCAAGACCTATTGGCCACCCAATCTAGAGAGATGAAAATGAGCTGTAACCCTGGAGCAGGCACTGGAATTAGACTGGATTTAACTGGTGCAGGTGGGAGAGGAGTCAAAGCAGGCCTTGCCATGTACATCTGTCTTAGACATTGCTTTGTGTTAGAGCTGCTGCTGGCGATTGTATTTTCTGTGGGGTGACCATACAATTCTCCTTTTTCCTCCCAGAAATGCTGCCCCAAATTTGCTGCCCAGGTGTTGTCCATGGCAGGGCACTTCTGCCACCAGCACCCACAGCTCAGGTGTCCTGTGGTGGCTTCCAGAGGAAGACACTGAGTCCTGTTAGAATGGTCTCTTCTGGCATAAAATACCTCAAAATTATAATTTCCAGATTCTTTTTCTAGATTCAGCATGTTGTTTCTGCAAAGTTAATTTAAAGAAAAATCCTGTCAAAAAGTGCCAGCCTGCTCCTGTTCTTTTAGGATCTTTCTTGCAAGGATAATCAGGGCTCACTGGGGCTTTTAGCAGATGTGAGTAATTACTAGAAGATATTTTAATGGGAAATGATGGCCACGCATCCTTGCTAATTGTGACTGTGCTGCTGCGGCCTCTCCTAACTCACGAGCCCAAAGGAATTTATAAAATGGATGCTGCTGCTGCCTGCAAGAGGTTTGCTGCTGCCTTGACATAACGTGCCATAAATTCTTAGGAGAGAGTGGTTCACACACACACACACACACTTGCAAACCTGCACTGCTTGTGCATCTCCCTTCCACACACCTCCCATTCCCTGTGGCCCTTCAGCCTGGCCACGCTCAGCACAGTCCCCAGGGAGGGCCGTGGCAGTGGCTGGTGGGGTCTGGCCGTGGTGGGATGAGCAGCTGCAGGTCCACGGCATTGCCAAGGCGTGTGGTGCACCCCAAAGCCTGCCAGCTCCAAGGGATGCTCTGAGCAGGGCAAGGCAGGAGGGCTCAGCCTGGCAGCCTTTGGTTTTCCTGCAGTTTTTAGTAGAAAATACAGGGAAAGTCAGCTTTGGGAGCAGCTCGGCTGCTGCAGGAGAGGAGCCCACAGCAGCTTCAGGCCCAGCCCCGCCGCTGAGCCCCAGCTGACGGCATCCAAGAGTCGTCATCCTCACAGTCCTGTTTGTTTAAAAAGGAAAAAAAAGTTTTTCTCCCCCTTGTTGCTACGTGACAGCCCCAAACAAACAGGAGGGTGACCCTGCAAAGGTCCCAAACCTGCCAGACCTTCCCAGGGCTGGGGCATCTGCCAGTGGGGGCACTGGGACTCGGTGGGGTGCTCTGGGGCCCTGCCTGCAGCCCAGCTCCGCACTGTAAACAGACTAAAAATAGCCATGGTATGCTCCTCACCCTCTGCTGGGTCAGTCGGGACAGCCTTGTGCATCTCCCTTCCTCCAAATGGCCACAGTTCCAATATCCGGCCTCTGCTGTTGCATTTGCAGGATTTTTTTTCCCCTGGCTTTACTTGGTTCTCACAGCTTGTCAGCAGAGCAGCTCCTGTGCCCTCCAGCCTCCCAAGTCTGAGCTTCAGAGAGTGGGGGCAATCCAGGTGCCCCACACACACACAAAGCTCCAGTCTTGAACATTTGAAATGATACAATTTGCTTATTTTTAACTTGTACGAAACCACCTGGATACAAGTAACTCTTATGGGGACCTTTATTGGATGGGGGTTCAGAGCAATGCTGTAGGAAATACCAGGATGTTCCCCAAGTGTCAGCACTGATGGAGCCTCATTCTTCCAAGGCTTGTGTCCCTCCAGCTTTGTCAGGATCTGGTGTGTTGTGAGCGTGAAGGATTCCCTGTAAGGTCCCTGCTTTGCTTCTTGGGCCCAAACCTTCTCCCCTCAGCACAGCCCTGCCCTCCGAGGGAATCCTCCCAGCCCTTTCTCCTCTGTGTACTCGCAGAGAACCAAAACAGAACTATCTTAGAGCCTGTTGTTTTGGGGGTTTTTTGGTCAGCTCTGGATGCAATTAGCCCCAACTCTGCTTTTCTTTAATAAGGAATTTTGTCTAGAAGCTGATAGGGCAGTTGAAGGGGATGGCTGGAAAGCACGACTCTGTGAAACTGCTTGGTTTTGGAAGCAGGCTGAGGTCACACTTCTCTTTTGAGGAGAGTAAATAAAGTGTAGTGTCACCTGAGCAGCCAGATTTGCTTCTAGGGGGACTTTCCACCAGTGCCTGGTGCAAAAGTGCCCATTTTAACCCATACCTGCCACCGAAGCAGCGTGTTCCCCAGGGAGGCAGCAGGCAGAGGACGTGCGAGCCGGTGGGCATTGTCCTAGCCTGGGGACACGTGTGCCAGCATCCAGGTGGAGGTGGCCTCCTTGGCCTGCCCGTGTGAGCCCTGGAGCTGCACATCAGCTGCTGGAGCTGGGACAGTCCCAGGGAGCACTTTTGGCCGTGTCCTTGTGCTCGGGACACCCCGAATCCCAGTTATTTGTGCCCAGCCGTGGCCGGCAGCCCGCTGCCCTCACGTGTGTGCGCAGTGGGAGCGAGGTGTGCGCTCCGGTGACGTCGGGGTTGGCGCTCTTCAAAGCGCTCTGCGCTCCAGGACCAGCTTGCAGGATTAGGACCTAATAGCTTTAAAATCCCCGTGAGCCCCTTTGTCACCCGGCGCCGGGTGCTGGTGGCATACAGGACTAGGGGAGGCTCATTTATCCCTGGGACCGGCAAGAAAAACCCCGCGGAAAACAGCCCCTCACACCCTGGATTTTATTTAAAGGTTTAATGTGGAAACAACAAACATGTAACTTTCTCTTGTATCCTTTTCTCCCCTCAGGCGGAGGTCGGCAGCGATGAAGAGCGTAGACTAAATGTGAGGTAAGCAGAGCTTTTGGCCTCCAAACATCGTTTCCTCTGTTGTTAATTGTCTGCCAAGCATCCAAGTCCTGATCCCGCAGAGATCCCCGAGCTTGTGCCTTGCCTGGAGGGGATGGCATGGTCTGCAGAGAGCTGAACCTGCAGATGCTCTCTCCCTCGTCAGTTTTTAGATGAGCATTTAACGAGCTGAAAGCATAAAAGAGAGTTTGTGACCCTTTTCCCCCTGGTGGGAAGACACTGGAAAATTGTCGGTCAGCTCTGGCCACAGCACTTAAATGTTATCACAGCATCTCTGGCTCTGCTGCTGCTCCCTGAGGCTGGGGCTCCACTCGGGAAGGGGGCTCTGCTAATTCCTGGGTATTACCTGCCAGGAATTTGCCTCCTTGGGGTTGTGCAGAGCCACTGTGTTCATGTGGGGGGAAGAAAGGGCTGGGCTGTCGTACCAGAGAAGAGAGAGGCTCCTCTCGCTGACGCTGTGCAGATCCAAAGTGGTGACACAGGCTCATGTGCCAGGGCCCTGGCTAATGGGGCTCTGAGTAATGCTGGGGGAGGCGCTGGTGGCATACAGGACTAGCTAAGCTCACTCTAAGCCTGGCTCTTACAGGCAGCTCTTACCCTCTAACCTGTAAGCCACAGCCCAAGGGAGAAGTGTAAAGGCACAACCATGGTTCAGCAGTCTCCTCTCCTTGTCCCTCCTTCCTGCTGTCGTTATCCTGGCTTCAGGAGAAGCAAAGCCACTCGTGCTGCTGCTGCTTAGGCTGTGTTTGCCCTGTGAGTGAAGTCAGAGACCAGAAAGCAGGGCTGTTTGTGGACAGAGTAGGAAATTGTTGGACTTTTTTTGCTTCTGTGTTCTGGGGTGGTGTCTCCTGGCTGCAGCCCACCTGGGAAGCCTGGAATTCCATGGCTGTCCTGTCTGCACACACGTGGCTCACAGACAGAAGTGCTGTGTGTCTGCTCTGTGTGCTCTCCTGTGTATGGGCATTTCATGGCTGTCTGCAATGCTATTTGAGGGCTGACTTTGTGGAGAATGGATGGTGTATTGATTAAATCAAGATTCAGGATTCCGCGTTCTGCTCCTTGTACAGTGCAGGGCCCCAGCAGGAACCTGCTGAAGCCACAGAACCCCAATTCTTGTGTTTTCCCCATGTTGTGTTAAACAGTAACATGTAACCAAGCAGGATGGCAGCTGCTTCTTTTGGATATACAGTTCTGTGCTAAAAGAGAAAATACAGCTTTATCCTCTTCACCGCAAATGTTCTCCCTGTACAAATAAATCCTGGGGAGATCCTTGGATTTGTGGCCGCCTTTGGTCTGTCTGGCCTCTTTGCAAGCTGGGCGTGTGCATCCGCCACTGACCGAGGCCACCAGGAGTGTAGATGCACTTAGACCAGGCTTAAAGGCTGATGCTTTTCTCCTGGCTGTTGGAAAATGCTGCAGCACTGACGTTGGACACTGAGATCCCATGAGCTTCCTCTGTCCTTCAGTCTCCTGGGGCTGCTCTTCCGTATACGATTGTCAGGATAAGAATCTGGTAATTAAATAGCCAGACAGACCTCGAGAATCAGATGGCTCTTGTGCACAGCCTCTGCCGTCCTCAGGGGGAAACACTGCCAAGAGCTGCAGGAAATGTGTAGACACAACACAGATGATAAATGAAGCTCTTGTTCGTTTGGTGGGTCGATCCTGTCCCCTTCCCATCGGCTGCCGTCCCCTTCCCTGCTCCGGATCGATGCGCTGAGACTCTGCCCAGTGCCCAGGGGGTGGCAGAATTGTTCAACTTCCTTGTGCTGCTTCTCTTCTGAAAAATCCCTGCAGGATGGCCTGTGCTGGTGTTTGTGCCTCGTTCAATCCTGGTCTAGCCTTGGTGACAGCTGGGCTTTGTCACACGTGCCCTGAGCACAGGGGTCAGCAGTCCAGCTCCTGGCTCTGCAGGCCTTGGAGATCTAATGGTTAGGGAAGAGGAGGGATTGTTGGAAGCTTGTCTCCAACATGCTGCCAGCTCAAGCTGTGTTTCATCAATACAGGATGGCTGTGCTAGTACACATTTACGACACAATGTGTTCATCTGCCTGGTGAACAATTTTTGTTCGTTCGTTCCAAAACATTCCAGGATTTTCATTTGAGGTTGCATAGTTGGATCTGGTTCCATGAGCCATCTGATTGTTTTCTTGGAGGAACAGGTCTGTATCATGGTTTTGCACCCAGCTACATCTTGCTGCTCCTCGGTCATCCTTCCTTATGGTTTCTGTCATTCCAAAATGTTTTTCTTTCTCCCTGGAACAGTTTTCTACCCCAGCAAAGACCACGGGGACATGCTCTAGGTTCAGCTTTGCTTTCAGAGCTGTTGCTGCAATCTGCATTTTCTTAGACATTAATCTGCTTTAAGTCGTGTTTTGCTCTGTTTCCAAAAATGTCGTGGAAGCCTCCACAATGTAACATCCACGTTGTTCCCAGCAGGCAGCCAGGAGTCTGTGTTTGTCCCCGAGGATAAAGTCTCAGAGCAGAAGGAAAAGTAAGAGCACAGAGAGCTCTGAGAGCCCCGTTGGGCTCAGTGCAGCCAGAAGCTGCACGTCTGAGCTGCGTTATCAGTGTCTGCTCAAACCTTCCCTCCTGGGATAACCATCAGGGAGATGCTGTGGCTTGAACTCTTTTTTCCCCTAAGGGTGCAGCGCACCCACAGCTCACCCAAATCTTACTAAAACTGCTGTCAGGGCTAGGCCAAGCCCACGGCAGGACGTGTTAGCCTAGACTTGAGCACGGCCTTAAGCTCTCTGAGATCGAGTTCCGTGCGAGCCTCGTGCGTGCGGTGCCTGTGGCCTTATCTCAGCCCCACATCCTGCTGCTCCAGCTCTGAGCAGACTCTGAGGAGATGGTATCAAGGAGGAGGCAGAGCAGAGCCGAGCTCTTTCCCAGCTGCCTGCTCTGGCACAGGGCTGGATGGGCAGTTTCTCCTTTTTGGTGGGACCCAGTTGATTCTCACCCTTGGCTGTGCGCTGGCTCCGTCACACCGAGTCAGAGGAGATGTTGTACAACCCAAATCGCTCTGTGAGTGTTGGCTGTTTCTCAGATGTGGTTGGCAAACACAGCAAGATAATCGCTGGTTCTAATTACAAATATAAATAGGTTTGTTTAGCCAGTCATTCTGTAATCTTGGCCATTATTGGCTTTCCAGTCACAGCCTGAATGCAGCGCCGGGTGAATGTTTGCAGGCACCTTCTGCCGGGAGATAGAGGTTGAACCACTGTGGAAGGGCCTGGAAGTTGGGTATCTCCAGGCTCTGATCAAGCCTGAAGATGGTTATGGAAAGAATTGTTCTTGTTTGGCACCTCTAAAGCAAATTTTAAGAGCTGGCCAGAGCAGCTGTGGGAGGTAGATAGAGGTTTTCGGGGTTGGGCTCGTGTACATTTGCAGATCAGTGATCAACAGGAGGAGTCGTTGCTGCAGACAAACTCTTTTAACAGAGCAGCAGCAGGTTTAGATTGGATATCAGGGAGAAGTCGTTCATGGAAAGGGTTGTCAGGCATTGGAACTGGCTGCCCAGGGCAGTGGTGGAGTCCTCATCCCTGGAGGAACTGAAAAGCTGCGTGGATGTGGCACTTGGGGACGTGGTTTGGTGGTGGTCTTGGCACTGCTGTGGGAACAGCAGGACTTGATCTTGGAAGTCTTTTCCAACCTAAATGACTCCATGATCATCCCTCTGGCACACACCATGGGACACCATTATATCTTATATCACATATGTATATCTTTTATATATTTCATGTGTATTATATTTTATTGCAGCAAAATTCTCTTTTAACACCTTGATCCTTAATTTCTTTAGGAATTTAGGAGCACGTTTTGCTGGAGCAAAACTGAGTGAACACCTTGTACCCACAGCCATGTTCATGGTGCCAGGCAGGCGCTCAGGGCGGGGGGCAACACGGGGGCAGCTGCCCTGAGGATTTATTTGTGGGGACAGCAGCTCATTATACAGCCTTGACAAGTCCTGCTGGCTGCAGATTGATTGTGTCCCGGGGAGCTGGTGGGAGATCTCGGGGCAGAAGTTGCTGACTTCATGAAGTGTTCAAAACAGGACGCTGAATCACATCCTGGCCGGCGGCAGCATCCTGCCTTAGCGTGCTCCGTACAATGGGGAGGCACCGGCCCAGCCCCCGGCCCTCGGGAGCTCTCAGCCCAGAGGTGTGGCCCTGGAAGCTCAGGAAGGTATAATTAGGCCTTTACATTTTGTGGTGGACTATGTGTGGATGTTCAAAGGCCACAGAGTTGAGGAAACGTTCACTTATTTGACACTTATTTAAGATCTGGCCTTTCCAGGAAACCGTTGCTGACTTGAAGTTGAGCAATATGAGGAGTTTACTTGGATGTAGGTAGAGCAACAGCAGGAGAGCTGCCAATTTGAAGATGTGATGATGAGATTCTTTTGGAATTGTATCTAAATCTTTTTGGGGGTTTTTTTTTTCTTCCATGAAACCTCAGCAGTTTGGCAGAACCCAAACCATGAGGCCCTGTTATCAGAGGTGCTGGCTGTGCACGGAGCACTTGTTTCTGTAAAAGGCCAGTGTGGTCACTGTTTATTTAGGTGTTAGAGCTGGGTCAGAACAATATTTTGGTTCCAAATGCCTCTTGATTTTAAATATCTTAATCTTTGATAATCGTCTGCCAAGATCTGTGAGTCAAGGATTTCTCATACAAATCAGAGCTGTGCTCTGCCTGGCAAGTGCTCCTAAGATGTTTTTGGAATGGGGAATGGACAGAACACCTTCCTAGGCCTGGTTTTACTTCTAATGAAGAGTGTTGAGATTATTCCCTGAGAGCACTGAGTTTTTTCCCAAACATTTACACATCCCTTTGCAGCATTTAAATCCCTGACGCAGAATCACTTCACCACTGCACAAAAATAAGCCAAAAATAAGCCCGGATTCAAACAGCTTAGGGTGCCCACCACATCCATCAGTTGTTTAGGTTTCTCTGGGATCAGGACTCTCCTCTGCAGAGCTTGTCTTCCCTCTCTGAAAATTTTAGTTTCTTGAAGTAATCCTTGCTGCAAGAGCTACTGGTGAAGGAAACCTTCATGTCAGGGACCAAGTCAGCCAGAAATGCAGGGAGTGGGACAAAATGTCCCATTCAGATTTCCCAGAAAGCTGCCAGGTTCCTTGTTTGCCCTGTCTGCCATCCAAATGGTCACATCCAACCGTGTCCAACGCTCATATCCCAGTGGGGACTGCTGCCCGTGGCTGGGCATCTCCCTCCCAGCCCTGCAAAACATCCTGAACTCCAGCTGGCTGCTTCCCTCTGCAACACCATCCTGCTTGGAAAAAGTGGCTTTGGAGTGGAGGGGGAAAAGGAGGATGATCCTGAGGTTTTTACCACCGCTTTTCCATTGCGAGTGAGCTTTGCCCCTGCCTGGCAGTCTCCTGATTTTGGGAATGCTGGCTGTGAACCCTCAGGGGGCTGAGAAGGAAGGCTGTGGTCTCGTTAAACACTCGAGGTGTCAGGGCTGAGCCAGAGCTTTTCTCGCTCCGCTCTTACCCCGCGTGATCCGCCTGGATTTATTTTATTTTGTTTTTCCACGTTACCGATGCGTCAAGTACTCCCTGGTCTCCGCTGCCTTTTTTGGAGCCGTTCTGAAACCCAGCAGCTCAGCTGGTTTTTGGGTTGCTGTGCCACCAAGATTCCCAGCCGTGCTTCCGATGCCATTGTCTGTGTCCTGGCTGACCTTCGCTCACACCTCCTGGAAGCTGCTCCCTTAATCCTTCAAGCTGTTATTCACCTTCCTTTTCTTTTCCAGTGGCGCCGTTGGAGAGTTTCCCCCTGTTTCTCTGGCCTGTCTCTGGGAGACACTGCTGAGTGGGTGAAGTGGGGTGACTTAATAAAATAGTTTCGAGGATTGAAACAATGGGCTGACAGGAGGAATGCGGGAGGATGGGCCCGTGTGCTGACAGCTCGGCTGGGGAGGAGGACGGGAGCAGGATCGGCTCCTGCCAGGAGTGCGGGCGGAGGCTCTGCCTCTGGTGTGTCCTTCATGGTGGGCATCATCCAACCTCTCCTTCGGCTTGGACACGGCTCCAGGACGACTCCGGGGCTTGTGGTCTGGCTCCTCCCTACCTGTAGTCGTGGAACAGCTGTGGCAGTAACGTGGCAACATCCAGAAAAGTTTTCCTTGTAGGAAAACACAGGGAGCCAGAGTTTTGGGAATAGCCAGCTTCCCTCAGACCACCGGGGAAATCCATGTTGTTGCTGATGCTGGGATCTTTGTGTGTGCCTCTTGCTCTTCCCCTGTGCCAGCTGCTGCTTTCCCAAGCCTTGTCCTCCGAGTCCATGCATCCAGACAAGCGGGAGCTGCTGTGTGGAGCAGCTCTGCCCAGCCCCCATGGCAGGGAGGGTGGCCCTGGAGTCGGCACAGCGGGCTGGGCACGGTCCGGGGCGCGCACCAGGGACACCAGTAGGGTGTCTCTGTGGGGTTAATGCTCCTTTTCCTAGCAGCTCGTGCAGGCTGAGGTTTGGAGAGGATCTGGCCTGGCCTCCTGAGACAGGGACTGTCACCAAAATGACATCGTGTTTCAGTGGGAATCTCAGAAATGCTCCTCGGGATTCAGACCGAGTTCCAAGCCCATGGCGTAGCTGGGTGATGCCGGGATCAGCCTCGTGCCTTTTTGAACTCTGCCATTAATGGGATGAGCAGAAAGGATTTCTTTTTCCTTGTGAAACAATCTCTTATTTTATTTGGCTTTTCACCATCCGAGTACTAGGGATTCCTAGAATTTTCTCATTCCTGGCTGTTTGGGAGCAGTTCTGTCAATTTACTTTGCGCAAGTCTGCTGGAATGGGGAATGATCCTGCTAATTTGTTTGTTTCCCTCTTCCTGCCCTTTCTCTTGGAGGGTTTATCCCAGCTGCTCCTGGGTTGTCTGCAGGCACAGCCTGGATCCTGGGGTTGCTCCCAGGGTGGGATGCTCACAGCTGAGCCGGTTCGGCTCCGTGCGGATCGGTGCCGGTCGCTGCTCCAGCCCGATGCATCCCAGGAGCGGCTGGAGGGACATCATCAGCAGTCTATTTCTGTTGGGAAATTGGCTTTTGTGGGCTTCATGATTGATTTCATTTTTCTCTTTTTGCCTTTTGTGCCAGAGGAGCGTTTGTATGTGAATGGCCTGCAGTGTCTGCAGCCCTCTCAGCATTCCTGCTGGGATGTGGCCCACGATCCCCACGCCTCCGAGCCCAACAATGCACACTCACGCTCCCCTTGGTCCCTGCTCTGCTGAGGACAGCAAAGCCTGATGAGTTTTCCTGTCTCCCCAACACCTCACTTCCTTCAAAATAGATGGGAGAGATGTCTGCTCCTGCAGGGAGGCCTTACAACCCCCCAAAGCTGGAGCTGCTGCCTTGGCCCCTTCCCAGCACGAAGGTGCCCTGGCTGTGTCCGAGGAAGGGGAGCTGTTCTCCCTGTGAACCTGCAGCCCACGTTTTGCTTTTCTTCTGGGGGTGACTTGTCTTCAGCTCAGGAAGTCTGGGAATGATGACTTTGGGTATGGAAGTCACGGGTATGGAAAGAGCTTTCCTGCCTCGCATTTCTGGTGGTAAAACCACCTCAATTCAAGTGGTCCTGAGCAGCTCTCACCAGCTTGGGCTCCCACAGTCCTGACCACAGGTTGGTTTGTCAGCATGTCACAAATCCTGCACATGTGCAACAGCACTTTGTTCTAAACCATCACTGCACGTGTTGGAACTGGGCTTTTCCAGGTGCTGCTCCGTGGGGAGCGAGCTCATTGCTCATCCCTCCCATGGCAGCCCTGCCCTGTGTCGGGTTGAGCTGGGCTGGCTGTGGTGATATTCCCACCCGTGTTTGTCCAGGTGATTCCCTTGTGTGGCCTTTGATCTTTGTGTGCCACGCAGCAAAGGCCATTGCCAAAGACACTTCATTAAAAGCAGGAGAAGGGACTCACTGCTGCTGCTGCTGGAGCCCCCGGGGCTGCTCCTGGGGCTGTGCAGTACCATGGAAAGGAGTAGCTTTGAAGTCCCTTTTTCCCCAGTGCTGTTTTGTGTTGCTCAGGCCCCTTCCGAAGGCCCCTCTTGTGGTCAGGAAGTGTTATCAGATGTGCCTCTATCAGGCCAAAGCAAGCAGTGCCTCTGCCTTAACCGGCGGCTTTCTTGGGGAGCGGGAGCCACGCAGCTGCTCTCGATTCCTCCTGTTTCTCTCCCTGTATCTTCCTTCCTGTTTGATGTGCTCCTTCCCAGTTTGGGTTGTGGTGGTGTTTTGGTGTGGCTGTGGGACAGTGCCAGTCCCCTCTGCTCGCTGCAGCAGTGTCCTGCCTAAAATCCACCCTCTGGGAGCGTCCGGCAGGGCTGCCTCGGCCTCTCTCCAGGGCTGTTCTGTGTTCTTTCTCAGTTGCCTCGAGGTGGCCAAACTTGTTCCAGGCCAAGCAGCAAACAGGGGGAAGAAAAAGGGGAAAAAAAAAAAACAGTTCTCTTCCTCCTTATCAACAGGGCTATGGAAAAGGGAAGTGTGTTCCATTCTGTGGCGCTCGGGAGGCCTGTTTTTCCCCTCACCTTATCAGTTTGGAAATGTTTTGAGTAGAAGATGCCATGAAACCCAAGGAACTGGGAGGCATTGCCATGTTTGCCTTTGTTAAATCATGACCAGTTTTGAGAGAAGTGAATACTCCTTTTCTGGTGGGGGTTTGGGTTTGTTTTCTTCCTTAAACACAGACCTGATTGCAGGAGGAGGCTGCTCACTCACCTCAGGCTTGCCTGGGTCTTCCCAGGAAAAGTGTTTTTCTCTCTCCTGACTTCTGTGCATGGATCTTTATTTTGAGATGAGTTCTATAGCTACAAGATGTATTAACAGAGTGTTTTCTTGTGTCCTGCAAGATGATTATGGCTCATGTGAGATTCCCCATTCAAACATGGAACTCAAGCACCCGAGGCACGCAAGGATTCCTCCTGGGACACCCCACAGCTGGAGCCATGATGGCAAAGCAAACTGCCTGGGGAAAACTCTTCTGGGACTGGCAGCTCGTTCTGGCTGTCCAGTACCACGAGCAGCTCTGTCTCTTTTCCCAAAATCCAGTATTTTTAAGGGATTGCTTACTGGCATTCCCGGCCCCGGGGGGTGGCAGTTTGTACCGCCGAGAAGGCGCTGCCTATTGTGTTCTTCAGCAACTTGAAATGGGGTTGATGTGTGTTGCAGCCACGCTCCTCTGGAGCTTTCCCAAAGGGGAAGAAATATTTCCTTTTCAAGTTGAGCAGCACGGAGCCAACGGATGGAGCAACAGCCTCTGGAGCCGGGCCGTGGCCATGAGCACCCTCTCCTTGCCAGCCCCTTGGGGGGGCAGGAGGGACTGTCACTGTCTGTACCTTCCTCCTGACACTCCTGGCATTTCCCAGGTGCTGCAAGTGTAGGTTTTTCCCTCTCTTGGGGTGATAATTCCTTGTGTTCGGTGAGCTGAGGTCGGGGAGTGGGAGGAGAGCTGGTCTGCAGCTGTACTGGAGCATCAGGGGCTGGGACAAAACTCGTGGGCTCTGTGTTTATTCGAGAGCCTGAAGTGACTCCTTGTAGAGGAGTTGTGCTGGTCGGGATTCCTGGAAGGGCATCCAGGGATTGGGTGGTTTCTGTGGTGTGTGCCAGTCAAACTGGGTGAAAACTGGATGAGAACTGCACAGAAAGCTCCTTCTCCCCCTGGTCAGGCTGGTGGGACCAGTGTGGCCTTGTAGTGTGTGCCTGCAGAAAGAATTAGGGTTTGTAAGGAACAAATCTTCAGGGAATTCAGTGCCAGCCAGCCCCGAACACACAAACACCGAGCACCTGAGAGACTCCTTGTCCAGCAGGAGCTCAGGAACTCGGGAATGGCTCTGAAAATCCAATAGGGGAGCTGTACAGTGAGGGAAGGACCATTTGAATTTCCTGTATCTATATGAAAGCGTTGCTTTAACTGCAAAGGAATGAACAGGCATCAGTCCATAGGATGCTTCTCCTCTAGTCCTGTCCCTCCCAGGGAATATGGACTTCCCACAGCGAGGGGCTGTGTGGGTGCTGATAGGAGCCTCCGGAGCACGCGGGGGGAAGCAAGCAAGCAAACAAACAAGTCTGGAGGAGGGAAACGATTAGCCGAGCCTCAGCTGGTTGTTTCCCCTCTTGAATGGCCCTCTTTCATCAGGATGTGTTGGGACAAGTGCTTTTTCAAGGCAGGATATCAGTGGAAGACACAGTGTTCCCTAAAAGCCATCCAGTTCCCGGGGAGCATCGGCAGCCGCGATTCCTCTGCTCCGCACAGAAAATACGGTCGAGCTTTTCTTTGCCTTCTGGTGTTTTGTTTTGTTTTTTTTTAATGGGTTTAGAAGCAAAAGGATGTGAGTTTTACAGCTGGTTATGAATCTTTTCGAATTCCCTGACTTCTGTCTGACGCTGGGGCCGGCACGATGCTGCCACCGTGCAAAGAAAACCAGCCCGAATTAGTATGTATGGGTTGTGCTGCTTTGGGGCATCTGTCACCCCTGCTGAGGGGCAGAGGTTGGGGACGTTTTTAATGACAAGATTTGAGTGTTCTTTAGGAGAGGTATTTTTTTAAAAAGCTCGGAGTTTTAGTTGTTTACTGGAATTGCGGGATTTAAAAGGGAGTTGGAATCTCGTGCCTTGCCTTTCTCACCGAGCTGTGTCCAGAGCAGTTGTGTGAAGTGGCAGAGCGCAGAGAGTTCCCAGAACGGAGATAAGGGCCGGGGTTGGGTAATGTTGTTGTTACAATGTGGTGTAAACTGTGAGCAAAGAGGCGTTTGGGTGTGTTCCCTGTGTCCGGCACCGTGCTGGGCCCGTGGAAACGGGAGCTGCTGTGGAGATGGGGAATGCTGGGGGTATGGCAGGGCTGTGTGCAGGGTAGGAACAGGGGTTTCGGTGGAAATGGAAACCTTGCTCTCAGCAGGCTCCTGGCTTTGCTTTCCGGTTCGTTTCCACGCACGTGGATACACGGGAACAAAAATTTTGCCGTGTGAGTTGTCCTTTTCCTGGACCACTTGCTGCTCCAGCAGCACAGCTTTCCCTTTTGCCTGCAATTGGGAATATTCTGCTTTATTGTCACAGATTTCCTGACTGCAGGAGAGGAGAATGTCTGGCAAGCTGTGCCATCAGAGCAGGAGATCCTGATAACTTTGGGAAGGAGCTCTGTCTTTTCCAAGGCTTTTCTTGCTGTAGAAATCCTAGTCGGTACTTTGAGATCAAAGATCCTTTGGGGTAAAAGACTGGAGTAAAATACCCTATTTCACGATTTTTTTTTTTGCTTTCCCTAAGAAATTTCCCCCAAATTCTCGGGATGGGAATGCTGTGAATTATCTCCTTGTGCGTGATCTAAGCACTCCCTGCCTCTTGTGAGTGCTGAATATCCCATACATTGTGTGGGGGTCGCTGCCTTTGTGTCACTTCTGGCCTTTTTTAACGCTTTCCTGTGAGGTCTGGGGTGAGAAGGAAACAAGGCTCTTCCTGGAAGGAGCCACATTCCCGTTTGCAGCCCTGGGTGCCTCTATCCCGAGCCAGGCTGAGCTGGGATCGCAGCAAACCCCGCCCGGCTCCTGCTCAGACACAGCCAGTGAGGTGAGGGGGGGAGTGCTGGAATCCTGTGGGAATGGAAGTGGAGAATTGTTGGAATTAGAGTGCGCTTCTCCTGCTGTGTTTTATTGATCTCGTGGAGCCTGGAATTCGGGCAAAAATTTTAGTTCATTTTTTTAAAAGCAACTGAAATCTCGAATTTAAACCTGATCCAGATTTTTCTGGGGGATTCTTGAAATTCAGTTGAAAGAGGAGGAAGCTTTGCCTGGGAACTTGGGCTGTGTTTTTAAGAGACTGGAAAATCCGAAGCGATGTGAATTTTCATGTCTGTCCTCACAAAAACGCTGAGGTAGAACAGAGCATTGGGAGCATTAACGCTCACTCCTGCCCCAAGGCAAAGACCGTGGATAAAATATGGAATAGATGAGTGCTGGGAGTAGGAACTCCAGTGGGATCATTTGCTGGAGCATAAGTAACTCCTGTGTAGCACAGGCTCATAATGGAGCATTCCTGTTTAGTAGATGCAGACAGTAATTAATGGTGATCTATGGCTGCGAGCGTGGGGTGGCGGAAAATTGGGCTTTGGAACAACAAATGGCTCTTTTGCTCTTTGGGGAGCAGAGGAAACACATCCTAAGCAATTCCTGTGCAGCTAAAAGGTACCTCAGGAGACAGGGATTTTCAGCCACGTGGGAAATGCAACTTCATTGCTTCTGGCCAAAGCTGCTCCAAACCATTTCCGAGATTCTCGTGTGCATCCAGGAGCGGCAAAATCCGGCTGTGCCGGTGCTGTTCTGCCTTCTCCTCCGTTATGTTCCAGCCCTGGGTGTCATTTCCCTCTGGAAATGTCACTATGTTTGCCCAGACTCTGTGTCCCAGGGTGCTGATCCAGCCACAGCAGAGCCACGCCTCTGCTCTTGGGTTGTTTTTCCCTGAGGGTTCGGAGCAGTGTCCTTTCCCTTGGGATGTGCAGGTTCCATCTCCCTTCCTCTTGAAATCTACACAGTTGCAGGTTCTTGTTTTTGCATTCCAAAGAAATGTCAAGCACTGGAATCAGCAGGAAATGATGGGCTCAGAACCTGCTCTCCGGTCCCTTTGCAGGTCTCAGCCTGTAACAAGTCCAACCCTCTGCTTCTTTTAAGTTGCAGAATTCCACAATCAAGTGATAAAGTCATTTCCAGCCCATGACAGCTCAGGCAAGTGTCTCCTGCAGGGGCCAAGTAATAAAACAGTGGTGGAAAATAGATGAATAATCCATGAATAATCCCAGAGTCATGCTGGGCAAGCGACTGTAGCAAAATCCTACTGTTTTATTGAGGAAAGCCCCTTCCTTCCCCAGATGTGCACATTTTTTGCTGCTCTTTCCTTTCAGCTGACTCCTGTGTGGTTTTTTTTCCAGCCTCAGCGAGAGCTTTTTCATGGTGAAAGGTGCAGCCCTTTTCTTACAGCAAGGAAACAGCTCCCAGGGCCAGCGAAGCCTCCAGCATCCCCACAAACATGCAGGTAATGGATTCAATCCCCTCTGGAGATCCTTTTTCCCTCCCATCCAAAGGGACAGGCTGATGGCACAGGTGGGTGACTCCCCAGATTGTCCTGGTGGGGCCTTGTCCAACCTGCTGAGCAAACCCAGGCTTTCAGCCCACATTCAAATTGCTGAGCTTTTTATTGAGATCATCGAGTTTGGGTTGAACCTTTTACCGTTCTCTTGGAACTGTGACTGGAGTAGAAACTTATTCTCTGTGGAAATGGTGGCATTTTGCATGGCTCTCTTTAGGCAGGGAAGCCTGTGCAGCCAGAAGGGCTGTGTGGGATCTCTCTCCCTGTTTTCCCCAGCCACGCATGAGGAAATGTCACTTGTGCTTCGGTGATTTAATCTTTGCCTCCCCTTGGGGCTGTGGGGAGGAAAAGTGGCTGGGCTGAGTCACAGAGCTCAGCACCCCTTGGGCACTTGTGGATGTCCTGGACATTTCTCCAGGGGCTCTCCCAGCCTCCAGTAATCCGAAACTTGGGACTTTTTGCTTTGAAACTTCCCGTTGCAGGTTTCGTTTGGACGTTCCTGGTCAGAGGAAGGGATGTTTGATCAGGATTTGGGTGGCTCGATAGAATTACATCTGTCAGCTCCTCATATCCTGGTTTCAGGAAAACCCCCTTTCCTGTCAGCTCACCACAATCTGTAGGAGTTTATCACGGTTTAAGAACAGACTGTCCTGCTTCCCCCAGTCCCTTCCAGTTGCCAAACTGGTGGGAAGAAATGGTAGGGAGTGGTATGGTGAGTGTACGTACGGATTTGGAAGCAGATAAGGGCACTCAGGGATGTGGATTCTGCTTCCCCAGTGTTTGATACCCTCTGCCTTTGGCAGTTTGGGAATAGGTGGTTACTGGGCAGGAAGAACTGGGATTTTGGGGCATTTTGAGAGCAGGAGCCTGTGGGAAAGGCACAGTGTGGTACTGTGTGGTGCTGCTTAGCAAACACTCCAGGCACAAAGGGGGTGTTTGAATGCCAGGCTTGGCTTTGGGTTTCTTTAACTGTCAGCAATTCCATATACCCAGCAAACAGCCTACGGAAGGAATTTTATCTCGCATGCGAGGTTATGAGTGCATTACTGAGTTATTAGATGGGAACTTGGTTTGTTTTCCTGTAGATTCCTCGTTCCTTTCGTCTGCTTTCCCCAAACAGAAATGTACCCACAGAACTGGAGCTGAAGGGATTTGATGCATGAGCAGAACTTGGAGACAGAAGGGCTCCATCACCCAAACCAGGCCATTGCTGCAGCTCGTCCCCCTGGAGGTCCCTCGTGCTCAGCCACACCCTCTGTAGGGCCAGTGGGGCTGATCCCCCCATGCTGGGGGTGATTCGCAGCTCAAAGTTGTTTTTTTCTCCTTTGTTCCTGTGGGTTTTTAATCCAAGTTTTTCCTCCTCTTCTTCCTCACCTGTTCTCGTGGCCAAACCTTTCTGTCCTCTCTAAGGTGCTGTGACAGGAAGAGAATCCTCACTTGTGCCGGGCACAGGTGGTCCCAATAGATTTGGTGGCTTCCAAATACCATAAGGTTGGGTCCTCGCACATCCAGGGAACGCCCATCCAGGAATCTCACTGTTCTTAGTGTTCTCTGGGACAGCAACGTTAATTGACCTCCCTTAATTAGCATTTTTTCACTTAGAAACATTGAATTTCTTTAAAGATCAAGACTCTGCTGATTCTTAGTGCAGCAAGAGCCCCTTTCTGATGATTGCTCTGCTTTCTGTGCAGGTGACTTGCCCCAGCACCTCCAGGTGATGATCAACCTCCTGCGCTGCGAGGACAGGATCAAACTGGTAAGGACAGGTGCATTTTCCTGCTCTCATTTCTGTTGTAAATGTTTGCCACAGACCTGTAGAGGAGCAGGAAAGGCATTGACAAATCCTAGATTTCAGAGCTGCCTTAACTCTGTGTTGGTTTCCTGCCCTGCCCCATTTTCCTGACCGCTCCTTTTGCCCTGGTCCTCGTGTCCAGGTAATGAGTTGGATCAGGGAATCGCTCTGCCTGAAATGTGTTGTTCTGTTAGATTTGATTTTCCAGCCAGCTGACAAACACTAATGCAGGAGGAGAGACAAGACCTTGCTGATGCTCTTGGACACTTTTAAGTCAGCCTTGAAATTGCATCAGCTGGGCTGGGCTTTCTTTTGAAGAAATCTGCAGATAAAAATCTGCTGTGAAAGTCACTTCTCTGCAGAGAAGTCGATGCCAGTTGTGCCTCCTGCAGGACTGACCTATTTCAGTGAAGGCTTGGGAGTGGGAGAATCCTCTGAGCCTGCCCGTTTTCAGCTCAGTGCATCATCACCAATCTTTTTACACTTCCTGCTTGAAACTTCAGAACAAACCTTTGGGTTACATTTTGTAGCGTTTCCCCAAACTGGGTAATCTTGGCTAATCTTCCCTTCACCAAAACGACAACAAGCCTTGCTGTATCTTAATTACTGCACTAAATAAAACTTTTGGGGCATAAACAACACTTGAAAAGCCTCGTGCAGCACTAATGAGGCAGAGGTGGTTTGCAGGCCGTGCGTTTGGAGAGCGTGTGGAGCGACCGCGTGCGCTACATGGTGGTGGTGTACAGCAACGGGCGGCAGGACACCGAGGAGAACATCCTGCTGGGAGTGGACTTCTCCAGCAAGGAGAGGTAGGTCTGAACTGGCAACCAGGCAGGATGGGCTCTCTGGCAGCACCAAATTGTCCCCGAGCAGTTGGGTTACCTGCGTCTGTAGATTCCAGCGAGAGAAAGGACACGGGGTTGAGTTTTCTGACATTTTTATTCCAGAAAGTTTTCAGTCTCCGTGGAATCCAGGGCCATGGCATCCATCTTACCGCTGGGAGTTTTTGCCTGCTCCCTGCAAAGTGCTCTTGCAGACACATTTGCAAAACTGGAGCTCGTTCTCTCCCCCAGACTCCAGTGTGTTGATGGAATGATGCAATGGAGCTGCTTTTGGGGAGCAGCTTTGTTGCCAAATAACGTCAAAAAACAATACTGCAAAAGCAGCTCCAAAACCAACAAACAACTGTGTCAGCAACGAGCCGTTCCTTTTGTCTGACTGATAAGAGCACACAGTATTTGGAAAAGCAAGTGAAATATTTTGTTATCGCAGCCCCTCTCAGATTATTCCTGTTCTGGTGAGTAAACCGAGGCAGAAAAGCTCTTGGCTCAGGGAGGAGGGACTGGTTTGGCAGAGCTGGAGTCAGAGGCTGGAGCTGCCAGGCTGTTGTGTGTGTTCCCCCAGGATTTAACAAGCTGTCCTGTCCTTGTGGTGCAGCCACTGTGAGGTTTGTTTCATTCTGGAAAACCTTAGTGGTGGTTTCCCCTGGAAAGTGGGAATGGGAAGCTTTGCACAGCAGAGGGATCTGAAGGGAAGCTCCCAGCCGTGCCTTCTTCATAAGATTATTGTCAATGGCTTTGATGCTGCCTCTCTTGTGCTCTGAAATTCCCATGTGGCATTCCCCTGGTGTGACACAGCAGCGGAAGTTTGCCGTGTCACCTCCACTCTGAACCGACCTTGCATTAATTTGCTCCTGGTGATTATTGATGTGAAGCAAGAGGAAAGATGGATTTCTGTTGCTGTCTGCATCCCAATTTCCTTTAAAACCTGAATATCTCAGTAGCTTAATTATTTACTGCTGGAAGTTCCTGGCCTTCATTATAGCAGGGTTTTCTTGCCAGATTGCCTGTCTGAACTGAAAGTGTTCTTTTGGGTCAGATAAAGCCCTGAAATCCATTTTTATCTGTTCCACCAGCTAGAGTGACCCCGTGGAGCAATCACCATGAGTTATCACCTTGTCAGACCTTCAGACTCCAGCCTCCAGTTTTATTTGATGGCCTAAAATATTACGAGGGATTACTAGAGCAAGGCTTGAGGATTTTAAAAATTAAAGAGTATTAATAATTTAGGCTATTGGCATGACCACATCGTGGCCTATATTTAACATCCTGTCTCACCACCTCTCTTCCAGTAAAAGCTGCACTATAGGAATGGTTCTTCGCCTGTGGAGTGATACTAAAATCCATCTGGATGGGGATGGGTAAGAAACCACATTAAAAGGATAAATGGGAATGTCCTTCCCTACCTGGGGGCTGCTCTAGGAGAGATTCTCCGTCACCTTGCAAATGAAGTGCCCATTTTGGATTCATGGCTGCAGAGTCCTCTTATTCAGACTGTGAGTTCTTGTCTTGCTGCCCTCACACTGCTCCCGTGGTTCCAGGGAATGCTCTGAAACCCCACCGAGGGCCGGAGCTCCCACTCCTGGCAGCCTCTTGCCATTCTTACTTGGGAGGTTGGAAAATCAGTGAGAGAAATTCTCATCCTGGTCCTTCTGGCCTGTGAGTGCAGTAGCTGTTTGTAGAGAGCAGGCTGGGGTTTCTCTGCAGACAAAAGCAGGTTTTGACTTGATTTTCCCTCTCTCCATCAGTGGCTTCAGCGTGAGCACTGCAGGGAGGATGCACATCTTCAAGCCTGTGTCGGTGCAAGCCATGTGGTACGTGAGGGGCTGGGCTCAGGGAGAGACTCTTCTTTTTGTCAGTAAATTAAAAAAAATAATCAGCTGCATTTTAGCCTTCTCCACGATGGGTATTTAGTGAGCTGCAGCAGAGGGGCCGTGGGAATCCCGATCCCAAACCAGGGTCTGCTGCTTCAGTTCAGAGCAGCTCTGTGTCCTTCAGCACAGGGCAAGTGGCACCAGGGAGATGAATAAATATGAAAGATGAACTCGAATTCCTGGAGCTGCAAACCAAGAATTTCCTCTCTCTGCATGTTTCTCTCACTGGCTGACAGGGGAGGTGCAGGGCTCGTTGCCAGCCTGTGGCATTCCCTGTGTCCTGCCCCATTCCTGGGGTTCCTGCAGCCCCAGGTGCCCGTTCACCTTTCAGCTCCTGCCTCCCCTCCCCTGTGCAGGGATTCCAAACCCCTGAAGCAGAGCTGGCTGAGCCAGCAGTGGCTGAGCCAGCAAATTCCTCTCTGAAGAGGCTGCTCCACGTGGAACTGCATCTCCCTGTGCCTGCATCTCCCCTTGGAGCCTGGAGAGATCCCTGTCCCTGCAGCACCTCATAGGGCAGAGATACAGACGTGGAGAAGGATGTTGTGCTAGGGATGATTTGGCACAGAAACAAATAAAGCTCCTGCTCCTGTCAGTTTTGAATTGGGCCCCTCCTGTTGCCAGCCTTGGACGTGGTTGATGTGTTCAGTGCAACAACTTCGGAGCGGAGCCTTAAAGAAAGGAAAAATTGAGGAGGGAAGGAAGGAAAAAGTAATGTTAGGATTTGCAAAAACAAATGACCCAATCTGGGCCTTGTCCCTGGAGCCTGTCAGGGGCCAGGAATGCTGGTAAATATGCATCAGGCTCCTTGCTGGAGGTGGTTGGAAAATTGTCCCTGTTCTTTATCTTCCTTTGGCTGTACGAGTTGGTTAATGATTAGATCCCAGAGCGACTTGTGCCTCCTTCTTCCCTGTTAATTAGGAGAAGATTCCAGCCCCTGCCTTGGCCCTGCTGTGAGAAGCCCCTAAGGTGCAGTTTGTGCCTCTTTGAGCTCTGACACCATAAATCTGCTGCTTTCAAAGAGCAAACTGCAGCAACTAATGCTGAAAATCACTTTTACTCTGTGAAATTCACTCCGATCCTGCTCTGTCTGCTCACAGCTGCCCAAATCTCTTCTCCCATGCTGCAGGTCTGCTTTACAGATCCTCCACAAAGCCTGTGAAGTTGCCAGGAGGTACAACTACTTCCCGGGGGGGGTGGCCTTGGTGTGGGCCACCTACTACGAGAGCTGCATCAGCTCGGACCAGAGCTGCATCAACGAGTGGAACGCCATGCAGGACCTGGAGTCCACCCGCCCCGACTCCCCAGCCCTCTTTGTTGACAAGTCAGTGCTGGATTTTATTTGGAAAAGTTTGCTTGGCTCGTGAAGGAAATCTCCCCTTCTCCCTGTTCTTCCTGCCCTGGTTCGTTTCCGGGGTTGCAAAAGCAACAACAGAGAATTTGCGTGAAATAATCAAACCTGAAACTTTAGTTTGTGATAAAGTGTACAAGCAAGAACAGGCTGCTTTTTTCCAGCTATTCTTATAAAAATTCCCTTTTCTCCCCACTCCTCAGGGCTGTGCACGTGCTGCCAGCCTGGAATCATCCTCTCCCATTCCTGTTCCTTCCCAGGCCGACGGAAAGGGAACGAACCGAGCGGCTCATTAAAGCCAAGCTCCGGAGCATCATGACCAGCAAAGACCTGGAAAATGTGACTTCCAAGGAGGTAAACAGAAAATATTCTCACTCTTATTCTTCCTGCCAGACTCCCTCTCCAGAGGGTGGTGAGGAGGCACCGTATGCCTGGGTGTCACTGGCTTTGGAATGTGCACTCCAGCCGTTCTGTAAAGGCCCTGCTCTGGCTTTGCTGCACCTCCCTCCTGAGAAATCAGGATAGTCCCAGCATCAGAGCTGTCTTTCAGGACCTCAGTAACAGCTGTGTGGCTTTCAAGTCAAGTGTTAAGGGTTTTTTCCCATTTTTTTCCTGGACAAATGTCAGAGGACCTTGCAGACAGCATTTTGCTGGTGAGTTTATGGATGGAAAATCACAAATCGAGGCTAGAGCTCGTTTGGATCCATCCCTGAGGCTGGTGTAATCCATCCACCCACAGTGCAGACGTGATCAGAGTGGAAATAGTTCTTTTTGGGGTGGGTTTTTGGTTTTTAAGGGAGGTTATTAACATGCAAGTGGTAGGAGGAAGCTGAGAACTTGTCTGTCTGTGGACGTGTTCCTCACTCCTGCTGCAGACAAGCTCCTCTTTTTTATCTCTCAAATTATTATTTTTAGGGAGCAGGTACCCCAAAATACTTTTTTTTTCCCCCCCTCAGATGTTATCCAAAGCTTTATTTACAGCTTCTGAGTTTGGGGGTTTAGGATACCGGGATGCCAGGGCAAGGGACAGTGGTTTTAAACTGCCAGAGGGCAGGGATAGATGGGATAATGGGAAGGAATCCTTCCCTGGGAGAGTGGTGAGGGGCTGGGATGGAATTCCCAGAGAAGCTGTGGCTGCCCCATCCCTGAGAGTGTCCAAGGCCAGGTTGGACGGGGCTTGGAACAACCTGGGCCAGTGGAAGGTGTGGAACGAGATGAGCTTTAAGGTCCCTTCCCACACAAACCATTCTGGGATAACTGGAGAGATCCACGTAGTGAAACTCCTGCTCTCCAGAAGGCTGAGTCCCTGTTGCTGCTTTTAATGAAGGACAGAGAAGTGTTTTGAGGGAAGTGCCCACAAATGTTTCTGTTGGACACCAAGGTTCCAGTGCCATCCTCTGTCTTTGCTCTGCAGATCCGAAACGAGCTGGAGAAACACATGAACTGCAACTTGAAGGAATTCAAGGAATTTATAGACAATGAAATGCTGCTGATCCTGGGTCAGATGGACAAACCATCCTTGATTTTTGATCATCTATACCTGGTGAGTGTCAGGAGCTCCAGGAGAGCTGGGCTGTGCTGTGTCCGATCCTTTGCCACTAGATGGTACTCCAGGCAAAACCAGGCTCTGCCTCTGCAACAAAGACTTCCCAGAGATGAACAGTTTGTGCCTGTTGGGGCTTTTTGTTGTTCTGGACAGAGTCAGAGGAAGTGCTCTTGTTTGAGGGCAAAACCTGCTTTTTAACAGTTTTAAAGCTTTCTCTTGTGAAAGTTTGGGGGGAATCCAAGGTACAGCCACTCCTGGAGCTTTCAGGATTTGCCTCACTTCTCATGTGTGGCATGTCTGGGATCTCAGGTGTATTCACTTTGTTTCCCTGCACTATTTCTCCCTGTGTTTAAAAATCCAGAGTGGCCAGGGGCAGTGATTTGGGATGAGCTCAGTCACACCCTGGCCTAGAACCAACTCTGGGGGCGAGTTGTGCCCTCGTCCCTCCTTCAGCAGGTCCCTGCCTGCTCAGGACAGGACATCTGTCCATGCCCTATTCCTGTCTCAGAGGCCGTTCCCACCATCCCAGTCAGCTCAGGAGGGTGGCTGGGGCTGGGGGATGGCAGAATTTTAGGAGAAAGGGCTGCTTTGGGGCCCCTTGGAAACATGTGTTTGTGGCTGTTGCAGGGCTCCGAGTGGAACGCTTCCAACCTGGAGGAGCTGCAGGGCTCGGGGTGAGTACTGCCCCTCCCGGGCTCCAAACCCTGCTCTGTGTGCCTGCAGTTCCCCCAGGACTCTGGAGAGGACATCTGTAGGCTCTAGGGATGATTTGGGGCCCATTCTCAGCCATGGGGTAACTTCCCACCAGCAGCTCCATGGGGAAATCTCTCCAACCTCACTTTTATCAGCAGCACAGAGTGAAAATAACAAAACTCATCAATTGTGAGGTCCAGCAGGATCTCCACTCCTCAGTGTGCCAAGTGTTGTGCCAGGTGTGAATTCCTGCAGGCTGCAGAGGAGCAAAGGTTACAGCACTAAAATCTCCATCCAGAGGGAGCAGAGCTGCCTGGGGATGAGCAAACTCCCCCTCACCTGCCTGGACAGGCAGCTGCAGGTGTCTCTCCCATCACCACGGTGCTGCTTAGCTCCATTCCCTGCCATGCTTTAGGGATCAGGGAGAATTCTGCCTGTAAATATTTGCTGCTCGCCCAAGGCCTGCACCAACCTTGGTGTGGTGAACAGAAATTCTTCACAATTTCAGCACGGCTGAAAATGTTTAATTTGGAGTCCTTGGGAGCAGATGTCTGCACATCTTGGGACAAGGAAATCAAGCAGGGTGTTAATGATTATGTCCTGCATTGGGATATGCGGTGCCCAAAGGCAAAGCTGGACAAATTCTGAGACAAATATCCTGTGTCCTTGATTTGTCTGAGTGATAGGAGGTGATAAATCAATCTGGACATTCATTCTCGGGTACATTGTTATCCCTGCTGTGATGTTTGGCTGGAATTGAGAGATAACATGTGACTCTCTCGTGGTTTTGGTCAGAAAGAAGGAGAAGGGATGAGTTTGCAGCTAAAACCTGGAGATGGTGATCCCTGGGTTCTGTTCCCAGAGGATTCACTTCTGCCTGCATCCCCAGAGCTGCATGGCACAGCAAGGAGTTCCTGCTTGGGTTACACAGACTCAGAGACAATAAATGGGATAAAATAAACTTCTCCCTCCTGTGCCCCGAGGTGTTTGGACACTTGGGAACTTCCCACAGTGAGAGGTGACCAAACAGCCTCCCGTGTGCCCTGTGTCACCGGCTGTCCTGGGGGATTGGGATTAGGGCTGGAGGTAAAACCTTACAGCTCGTGTTGGGTTGGATTCCATGGATTCACAGTGTCCCTCAGTGCCTGTTTGGTGACCGTGGCAGCTCAGGGTGTCTCTCCCCGTGCCCACAGCATTGACTACATCCTGAACGTCACCCGGGAAATCGACAACTTCTTCCCGGGCCTGTTCGCCTATCACAACATCCGCGTGTACGACGAGGAGACCACGGACCTGCTGGCACACTGGAACGAGGCTTATCACTTCATCAACAAGGCCAAGTGAGTGCTTATCACTTCATCAACAAGGCCAAGTGAGTGCTGGGACACCTGGCCCTGGGGGAGGGCACGTCCCAGCTCTCCGTGCCTCATCTGGGCCCTCCCAAAGCCACATGAACTGCAGGGCCTTGGCATCATCATCATTCAGGAGCTCCCTCGTGCCCTGTCCCTTCCTGGACTGGCATTAACCTGTTCCTAGCCCAGCATTTTTATTACTACTTTGTTTTGCTTCCGAAAGGAAATGAGGATGTTTCCTCTTCTGGAGAAGTTCTGGAGCTGCTCCAGCACGTGTCCGTGTTGGAGCTGCCCCAGCCGTCTCTGCAGACAGAGCCCGTCAAACTCTGCTGGGCCTTTACGCTCGGCCTTTTCCCAGTGATCCCAGTATCCAAACACTTGGATGGAGGCAGGAGGCTTTCTCTGAAACGAGGCTGCCCATCTCTAACTCCCAGCTTTTCTGGAGAGGGATTCTTCTCCTGGCCCACATAATCCGAAGCGTTCCTCCCCTCCGGAGCCGTGGTGCAGGATGGGCAGGGACAGGGAGCACCGACCCTCCTCCTCTGAAGCCATAACAGATCCAGAACCTGTGACATGGGATTTATTCTCCTGCTTGTCCTCCTCCTGCAGGAAGAACCACTCCAAGTGCCTGGTGCACTGCAAGATGGGCGTGAGCCGCTCCGCGTCCACCGTCATCGCCTACGCCATGAAGGAATTCGGCTGGTCCCTGGAAAAGGCCTACAACTACGTGAAGCAGAAGCGCAGCATCGCCCGGCCCAACGCCGGCTTCATGCGGCAGCTGCTGGAGTACGAGGGCATTTTGGATGCCAGGTAAGGCTCGGGATGAGCGGGAAGGAAAGGAGCTGATTGTGGATAACGTCACAAAGGGTGGCTGGGTCTCCTTTGGGCTCTGTCGGTGTCGTGCCCACAGGTGTGTGAGGGGTGTAGCCTGAAGGGTTCCTTTAGAAGGGCACAGGCAGAATCCTGGGCCAGTGGTGCTTTTCCCAAACCTTCCCCGTGCCAGGCTCCCTGCGTGGAAATTAGCTGGGAGAGCTGCTCTGGTGTAAATTCGGTGAGGGTTTCTCCGTGCTTGGGAAGCACGTTTGGATTTCTCAGCAGCCAGTGCTGCTCAGCACAGCATTGTTCTTGTTTTATGAGGCAGAACTGAGCTCGGGCCGTGCCGGAGGCAACGCGTTCGTGGTTCTGTGCCAACCCCAGGGCTCTGTCACTGCAAGGGCTGTAGTATTTATCTTCTAAGGATAGAGGACAATTCTGTCCCCTGGTTCAGCAGGAGCTGTGCCACGGGACACGCAGAGGGGTCAGTTTGGGGTGTTCTGCTCTGAGAGGGCTTCTGTGCCCTGAGGGGTCTCCCAAGGGCTGATCCCATCACGGCTGCACTCAGAGCACTGCTCTGGAATGGGCAGGTGGGGGGAAAAAATCCCGATGCTGAAGGTTTGTCCAAGTGGGATGTCAGGTCTGGGCCCAGCCCTTGGGTTCTGGCTGTGGAGGGAGGGCAGCTCCTGGCACCGGGCGTGCCGCAGTTGCAGGGCGGTCACTCGTGTCCTTGTCCTGTCCCCAGCAAGCAGCGCCACAATAAACTGTGGAAGCAGCAGGCAGAGAGCAACCTGCCCCAGAACACCGACGGCACCACGGGATCGGGAGACTTCTTACTGGAGAGCTTGGACATCGACCTGGAAAACCGCCTGGCTGACCTGGACATGCCTTCCCAGTCGGCCTACCTGGACAACCGCGCCGGCTCCGACGGCTCCGTGGGCTTCGATTACTGCTTCCGCCGCCTCTCGGACACGCTGCTGGAGAACAAGATTCCCGGGGACAGGGAGGGCTTCTTCCACATGGAGCAGCTGGAGCGGGATGCCCTGGTGGGACAGCCTCCCTCCGCACCGTCCCAGGCGAGGCTGCTGGAGACGGGAAAGGCCCCGGAGAGAGCGGAGCCGCTGGCAGAGCTGGGCGGCTTCTGCGAGAAGGAGGCGAAGAAGAAACTGGACTTCAGCCCCAGGAAGGGAAGGATGGTCCTTGGGGAGCCGGGGGAGGACGGTGTCAGGGAGGAAAATCCCATGGAGAAGTGGAAGCGGCGTTTGTCCATGCACAAGGAGGAGAGCAGGCTCAATAGGGAGAACTTGAATAACAACAACAGCAAAAGGAGTTGCCCAGAGGATTTTGAGGTGCGTATGGAGGTGAGATGGAGGTGATTGGCATGGCTGACTCTGCTGCAAGTGAAACTGCTCTTCTCATCCTCATAGCCCAGTTTCATTTGACTTGGATAAAGCCTTTCATTCCATGATGAGCTTCTCCCCTTTCGAAGCGCTTCTGACCAGGGCTTTGCTTGCCCGAGCTGTGGATGTAGATGCCAGAGAGTGCCCAGTGAGTGCCCTGTAAAGCGCTGCGGGCAGCTCGCTTGCATGACCCTCGCTTGGCACGGTAGGTATTCCTTGGAGACACTGTCTGCTGGGAAAGCACGTGGCTGTAGTTCCTGCTGCAGGGCCTGAGGTGGCAACGGGCTTCGTTCCAGATCTCTTTGGCTGCCCCACACCTTGTGGGCTGTGCCGGTGCCTGTTCCGCGCTCGTTGATCTGTGCCTGTTTTCTCTCCTGCAGCACGATGCCGTGTTCGGGATCCTCAGCAAGGTGAAGCCTTCCTACCAGTCCTGCGCTGACTGCATGTATTCCTCGGCGGGGCTGTCCCCCGACCCCTTCGGGGAGCAGTGCGAGAGGCTCGGCGCCGGCGCCGCGCGGCGCAGCAGCACCATCTGCACCCAGCCCCCGCTCCTGTCCCACCTGCACTCCCACCTGATGGAGCACCAGCCCAGCAGGGCGCCCTCCGAGGAGCCGCTCAGAACTAAACACAACGAGGCTCCGCTTCCTCTGGCGCCAGGAGCCGGGGCTCTGGAGGTCGGCGCGTGCAGGTCGCTCGATCAGCACTGCGGCCTTTTGGAGAGAGGGAAAGACGCACCAAAAACCCCCGAAAAAACTCTGCTGCCCAGGAGAAACTCCCACTGCGACAGGAGCCTCCTTCAGGCAGAGGTGATGAGGGAAGAGTCTCTGGCCAGGAAGGACCCCAGACCCACCAAGGACCTCAAGTACCTGTTGTTCAGCAAGGACTTGGAAAAGCCGAGCGCCAACAGTTACTTGATGCAGCACCAGGAGTCGCTGCTCCAGCTGCAGAAAGCGGGATTGGTCAGGAAGCACACCAAAGAGCTGGAGCGCCTCAAGAGCCTGCCCTCGGCCGCCTCGGCGCTGCTCCGGGACAGCTCCCTGGGCAGGGTCGACTCCAGCATCGTGGAGGAAAGCGAGGACTTGATGTCCCACCCCGGCCTTGTGCCTCTCCTGGCCCCGGCCCCGCTGGTGGCCGGAGACGCCGAGAACGACGTGGAGAAGCTGGGGGTGAAGCGCGTCCTGGAGGGGATCTCCCAGAAAACCTCCACACCGGCCGGGTGCCGCCTGGAGCACACGAGCAGCTTCACCAAGGACTTCCTGAAGACCATCTGCTACACCCCCTCCTCTTCCCGCAGCTCCAACCTGACGCGGAGCTCCAGCAGCGACAGCATCCACAGCGTGCGGGGCAAGCCCGGGCTGGTGAAGCAGCGCACGCAGGAGATCGAGACCAGGCTGCGCCTGGCCGGCCTCACCGTGTCCTCGCCCCTGAAAAGGTCCAATTCCCTCGCCAAGCTGGGATGTCTTAACCTGTCCTCCGAGGACTTGTCGAGCGACGTGGACGTGTCCACCATCACGGACTCCAAGGAGGCCGTGTCCAGCGAGTGCTCCGTGCTCTGCGAGCCCCCGCTGAGGAGCGCGGACGGCGCCTCCAAACCGGGGCTGAAGCCGCTGGGCGGGACCTTGAAGAACACGCTCTGGATGGGCAAAAGTTGATGCCTTGCAGGGGGAGGAGGGGGCTGGATTTTGGGGGTTTGCAGCGTTTATTCATTGCCTCAGTGCTGTTTTATCATCTGACTCGCAGCAGCTCATCTGGTGCCACCTCCTCGTCCCCTCCCTGTGCTCCGAGAGAGGAGGAAAGAACCACGATGGGTCACGGTGAAGGGCACAAGGGAAATAAAATGTGTTGCATGGCTTAGAGGAGGACTTGGTGTGTGACTTGCCTGTTGTCCTGCAGGATGCTCTTCCTAGTACTGTTTGCCAAGTGTAATAACGTGGATTTGTGTGTGGTTATGGATAGATATTTGTGTCTCTATCTATCTATATCTGAAATGCTGAAATATTCTGTTTCAAAGACTCAAAATAATTATTCATGACTTTTTTTTTTACAGAACAAACACAAGTCTCTGTTTAAACAGGGCACTTGTGGAAAATCCTTAAAATGGTGACACGCACACTACCTCTGTTCTCGCTGGCTTTTCGTCCTGGTTTGTTGTTTGGGGCTTTTATCCAAAAGGCTTTTCCCAAAATTCTTTGCTGTCGTTTGAAGGAATTCCCTTAGCATTTGCTGTAAAGGCCTGGAGGAGTTTGGACACAGAGGCTTCCCCGGGCCGTGGCTGGGAGGTGCCGGAGTGCTGAGCTATGTCCGTGGGGACGCTGTGACCCGATGTCACCCCGGCTGCGTGGCTGTCACAGGTGTTGTGTTCTTGGGGTGTTTTGCTGTCGTCGTGGTCGGTGTTGTCCCAGTGCTGACAGAGCCTGGCCGGTGGTTGCCCGTGGACCCTCGTGATGTGAAGCTGTGTCGGTGTCGTGGATGCTGTGCCAGGGACCCTCTGTCATTGGGCTGTGAGTGACACGAGGTGGCCGAGGAGGGGTGGCTCTCCCGGAGCCCCTCGGGTGACCAAGTGTCTTTCGTGGTTGTGCTGTGGGTTTTGTAGGACGGTCCCTGTGCCCTGGGTTTGTCCCTGGTTTGCCGGCAGCCCGGGAGCTGCTGGAGGAATCCTGGGTGTTATTTATGGTGGGTGGCAGGAGCCTGGGTGGCCCTGGAGCTGGAGCCGGGCTGGGCCTGTCCCAGACCCCCCCAGGGCTGTGAGAGCCCCATGAATCCTGCTCGGGGGAGCAGCTGGATGGGAACACAGACACGCTCCGAGGAGAGGGGTGTTGGAGGGAAGGGGGGCTGTCCGTGCTCTCAGTCCAGTGTTACCCCCTCCAGCCAGGGCTGGCGCTTGGATCACAGCACTGCACCCATTCCATAGGGAATGCACTTTGCTGTGAATATTTTTGGCAACCGGCCTGGTCAAGGGCTGCTCCTTGTGAGCCCTTGCCGAGTCCAGAGGGAAGAGCTTGGGAAGTGAGCAGGGAATGTGCTCCAAGCCTCGGTGCCCCCTGATCCCATCTGAGGCCGTGTGCCTTTGGGTGATGTTTTGAAGCAGATTTGGGGGGGTCAGACAGGTGGATTTGCTCACCCTGGCTGTGAGTGTGAGTATTCCTACATTTTAAAATCTCCATGGAAAGGCTTTCTTGCAATTCCCCCCTTTGAGGTGGGGCAGAGCCAGGCTGCAGCAGCTGCTCTGAACTGTATTCGTTGAAAATCCGGTGTCTCAAGGAAGGGAGCTGTGTGTTTTCCTGCCCTAAATGCCTGGAGTTCCTTTTTTCCCCTTAAGCATAAGATCCTGCATGTTTCATTTGTGTGAGGAATTGTAGGGACAGGCAATCAGTGAATAATTGTCCCTCCTGAAAGAATCTGAATTTGATTTGCACTTGTTCCACTCAGGAGAGCTGGTGTGGAGCAAAAGCTGCTGCGGGAGGGAAGTCGTGCAGGAGCCTCTGCTTGGTTGGGCTGAGGCAGCGCTGGGTCGTGCTCAGGGCAGGATGAAACCCCGTGAGCCGCGGCCGGATCCATTCCCTGTGTTTGGATCATCTTTATTCTCCTTTGCACCCAGATTCGGATTTGGGAAGGGGCAGACAGGAGGCCCCGGGGCTGTTGGGTGCCGCAGGGTCGGAGCAGCACCGGGGACCCCTCCATGCCCCCTGCCCGGGAGCCTCTGCTGCCCGCAGAGTGACCCCAGCACGGTTCCACCGTCACCCTCGGCTCTCCAGGGCCACTCACAGGTTATTTTTCCCTGTGTGCTGCCGACCCTTCCCGTCGCTGCCTGGCTGAGGGAAGAGGTGCTGGGGACGGGTTTGAACGAATTCTGAAAATTCCGTGAGCTGATAGAAGCGAACATCTGATTTCCTTCCTCTTTCTCGAGTGCCTGCCGAGTTCTGGGGGTGTTCCGGGGCTCAGCTCGGCACCCTCCGCCTTCCCCCGCTGCTGCTCCCACCTGGCTCTGGCTGGATCAGCCCCAGGCTTCGCTCGGGGCTCGGGGCTCCCTCCCTGCGTGCTCGGGGTGCAGACGCGGCTCGGTGGGAGCTGCTCCGGAAGCTCCGCTGTGCCATCCCCGGGGGTTTGTAGCCAAACCTGCCCCGTCCCGTCGGGTTTGTTGCATGACAAGGTTGATGTGCTCGTCCTCCCCACGTGTCGTACGTGTCCTTACGATGGAGTGCCTTACTCATAGTTTACAAACACTGTGTATCTGCTGAGCTGTTGGACTCTGCTGTTTGCTGTTCTCTGGGGAGTTTTTGGTGCTTTTGGTGTTTCCGGTAGCAGTGAGACCATTTCTCCTCCTGTCCTGCCCTCCTGTCCCCGCCGAGCTCGGCACTGCTCACCTGCTACCGCTTCCCTCTGCTCTGGGCATGGCAGAACCAAAGGGCTCCGTGGCAGCCGAGGTGCCGGTGGCTGCTCCCGGTGTCCCCATTTATCCCATTTATTTATCTATGCAGCGCTGCCGGAACGCGGGCGGGGTGTGCAGGGACACATCCCATCACCGACCACGCTTTTTGCTCGGCAGATCCAAACCCTGTCCCGTCCTGCCAGAAATCCTGAAATGCACAAACCGACACCGTATTCCCAGTCCGGGTGGTGTCGCTCCGTGTGGCAGCAGTGCCCGACCTCCCGGGAGCCCTNCGGGGGCGGGGGGGGGGGGGTTTGGCTCGGCCGTGTCACCGACTCCCGGCCGGAGCGGTGGGGACTGTCCCGGTCAGTCCGTGAGGAGGGGGGTGAGTGACGTGTAGCTGTTCCTGTGCATTGCTGTACTCCATAACAACGTTCCTTTATTCCATGGTATTTCTTAATCCCGGTTTTATATGGAAATCTGCAGGATTTTTGTACTGTATGCCCGCGGGAGGGATGCATCATGCACTTTTTTTTTTTACTTTTGTTTGTAAAAATGTCCTGGATATTTTATGTGCTTCTTGTGAGGAAAAAAAAAAAATAAACTTTTTTTTTCCCCTTTTACAAATGAGTTTTGTGGCTTTGTTTGGAGGTGGGGGAGGATCAGCCAGGCTGTGGGGAACAGGCCCTGAAGGGGTGGAAAGAAAAGGAGGGAATGGGACACATCCCAGGAGCCACTGTCTGTCATCATTCCCCATCTATCCTGGCTCTGCTTCCCTCATTTTGGGGTCCTGGCTGTTTTTTGATGCCCCTGAAGGCTGGATCCAGAGGAGTGGGGTGGAAGTCACTCATTCTCCACCTGGTCTCTTCAGAGACCCCAGGGCTCTGGAGAAGCCACTCACCTTCCGGAGAGGATGCTGGCATCGGAGCAGTGGCACATGGAAAAGTGACACCTGGACCCTGCCGAGCCTGGAAAATCCCGACTGGGAGAGGGGCTTGGTGCTGCCACAGCAACGTGGGCTGTGGAATTCCCTCAGAAGAGCCCCATCCCAGGAGTGGAAGCCCAGGAGCTCCCACAAAAAAAAAAATAAACCAGCAGCTCCCTGGCTGGGAAAATCATCTGCAAACGATGCAGGGCACTGCCCTGGGCTGCCAGGGGTGGGTTTGGAGCATTTGGGTCTCCTTCACCTGAGGGTATTCTCAGGTGTGGGAGCAGCTCTGGCACGGCCTGGGCGGGTGCTGAGGCACCGGGAGCTGGGAGCGGATCTGTCCCTGCCCTGATGCAGGACCCCGGCACGGAGCACTTGGCAGAGGGATGGGGCCTCCCCGGAGTTTCCCAGATGTGCTGACACGATGGCACAGGAAGGGAAACAGTGGGAGCAGGGGGTGTGGGGGCTTCTACACCCCGGGGTTAACGCTCTCCAGAGCGGAGCCGCTGGGAAGCTCGTGCTGAGCTGGGAGCCCCGGAGCTCCGGACTGGGAAGAACAGCTTCCCGCTGGTGTTTGAGGTCCTGGAGCACAGCCTGTCCCTCAGCCAACGCCATTTTGGGGTCAATGTTTGCCGTTGGCTCATTTAACTCACACAACCCTTGGCTGCGTCGACGGAGACGTCGCTCCCGGCTCAGCTCAGCTTCCCGAAGATGGAGCCTCCCCACGGAGCGGTTCCCGGCTCCAGAGGTGGGTGTGAGTTGGATATGGGGAGCCATGAGATGGGACCGTGGAATGGCTGGAGCATGCCCGGGCTGCCGGTGAGTCCCTGGCTCTTATCATGTTCTTGTTAGGATTGGAAATCGGTCCTTTTCGGAGCGGTTCCTCACGGCCGAATGTTACATCCTGTTGTGATGTTGCCATGGCAAAACCAGGCAACATCTGGAGCAACACAAATTCTCTCCAGCAGCCAGGGAGGGTTTATTTATAGCCTCGCTGACCAGAGGAGGTGCCTGAGCCTGGAGCTGCCGTGGGCAGGGGCAGCCTGGCACTGGGTTGGGACCTGGGGTGGTGGGAAGGTGCAGGGTCCAGCTGGGCCCCTCGTGTCTCCCCCGTGGAGGAGCTGCAGGAGGAGGAGATCCCGAGCTGATCTCCTCAAGGACCCTCCCATGGGAGGGTGGTTCCCTGCCAGCGTTTCCCACTTCCACATGGGGTTGGGTGACCACAGGGGTGGTGAGCAGGTGCCTTAATGGTGGTTTTGGGTAAAAAGATGAGGTCTGGCAGGAGGGTGAGGCTGATGGTAGCACACAGAGAAGCCACAGGAAGGGCTCCAAGGGCTGTGGCTGCTCTTGCACACCGGCAGAGGAGAAGCTGCTGTCTGGCAGTGGTTCTCCAGCTGCCTGCAGCCCCAGGATGATGCCTCTGTGTCCACTCCTGCTGGGCCGTGGCTGGAACAGCCACACCGGCCTCTGGAAAGGTGGATGTGTAAATATTTTTCTAAGCAGAAGCTGTGAGTCGGCGCTGCCGAGGCCAGAGGAGCCGGTTCCTGCAGTGGGCGCAGGCCGAGCTGTGCTGCCGGTCAGGTTTGCTCCGGCCTCGCTGCGTATTCCCTAAAAGTCTCTTCCTCCCTCTGTTTGAAGGACGGGGCAGCAGCAACGCTGCAGCAGCTGCCATTTCCTTTTATGCAGAGGGCTCAGGAGCAGAACCGCGTTGGTGCCGTGTCAGAGCTCCGAGTGGCTCCCCGGAACACGGGACACAACGCCCAGGGCAGGTCCCTTCCACACTGACCCTGGGCTCTGCGATCCCCACACAGGACAAGCCCAAACCACCACAATATCCCCAAATCGTGAGGGTTTGTGAGAAGCCCAGAAGGAATTTGGCTTCGCCGTGAGGGCTGGAGGGGAACGCCCGGAATTATCAATCAGGTCACAGTGCCGGTGTGGAGTGAGTTCATCCCACGGGAGAGGTGACTTGGCTGTGGCATTCCTCACTCCTGCACCTGCTGGCACGTCTTGCTCAGCATTTCTCTACCTGTCAGGACTGCTGCTGCCAGGTTCTCCCGCTGCTGGTGCTGGCAGGAGCAGCAGGAGCCCGGCCACCATTCCCATTCCCGCTGGGAATCGGTTGTGTTTGCTCTGGGCAGGGATTTAAGACTTCCAGTGGAAACAAACGGGGTTTTGTCTGTGCAGAGCAGCTCTGCAACGTGCACTGATAAGGAACTGTCCCAGCGAGGGGCCTGGCTGGCTCCAGGCCGATAAGGGCTGGGATAACCCTCATCCCTCGCTCCTTCCCCTTGGCAGTGGCCGGGATTCGCTCCTGACATGGGACACGGGACGAGGTGGTGGCATCGTGACCGTGGTCCAGGTGTCACCCACGCAGCTGCCGTGTGTCGATGGTGCTCAGAGGCTGCCTGGGTCCTTGAGGGCTCTGGATGAGGCCCTGAGGGATTTTCCAGCCCCATGGAATATCAGGGGATGCCTTCTGGGCTGGGGCCAGGTCCTGGGGGCTGTTTGCCAACTCTTTGGGTGACATTGGGGTAACTCAGCCCTGACGTGGCAGAGGTGCCTGTGCAGGCGTCTCTTTTGGGATGGTCTAGGTGTTTTCCTGCATCCTGCCTCGGGATGCTTCCCGGCTCGGGGAACCATAAAAGGCAAAGCGCTGGGGCAGCGGCTGGGCTGAGAGCGGGGCTGGGAGCTTCGGCTCGCTGCAATGCCAGGCATCCCAGCTGTGTACAAACGGATTAGAGCCCTCCAGCTCTCCGGCTCCACCGCCTTCCGGAGCGTTATCCAAAGGGAGGAACGTTCTCCTTGGAGGGTTATTTAGAGAAATGCCCGGCGCGTTAATAGGGATTTTTGATAATTGTGTTTCGGAATCTCCTCAGGGAAAGTGGTGTCTGAGGCTGCTGTCGGGCTCCCGTGTTTATCTCGGGCAGCCGTTCTCTGTTGCAGCGATTCCCTTTGCCATAACGCATTCCCGCAGATCCTTCCAGCCGCTCCGGCTCTGCCCCGCGCGCCCCGTGCAGGCGGCATCGCTCCCCCGATCTCTGGGACGCAGCCCAAGGCTGAGCGCCGCTTCCAAGGAAGGAGCGCTGGGGGAGCCGCTCCGCGTCCGACGGGCGCGGGGCAGGGAGGAGGGAAGAGCGCCAGGGGCACGGATGCGGGTTTCCAGCTCTCCGTGAAACCCGCGAGGAGCTGACAGAGGTGATCCTGCCCAGACAGCCTGGCAGTAAATCCCTCTGGAAGCGGCGAAACCGGAGGGAAGCCAGGATTGCTGCGCAGGACCGTGGGGAGCTGTTGCTGGAGCAGGTTGGGGAAAGAGGAGAATCCCTGGAGAAGGGTACAGATGGGAAGCAAGTCCTGGCTGTGAAGTGACCAGCAAATGAGCAGCTGGAGGGGGCTTTTCCAGTGATCCAGGTGGGATGTGTTTGGGTAGGGACCAGCGTGGCATCAGCTGTGCTGGGTGTGGTGGCAGGAGCGGCAGAGCAGGGGCTCCGTCGTGCCAACGGGATGTTCCTCTCCGCTGGCCATGAGGCCAAGGAACGCCGGTTCACATGACCCAGGCTCCGACGCTTCCAAGTGCCGCCGTCTCCCAGAGCGGAGCGAGGAGAAGGCGGTGCTGAAAGCCTGCCGAGACCCAAGGTGGGAAAAATCTTGGCTGGCCAGTCCCAAAGCACTTGGAACCAGGAATTACGGTGACAGAGCTCCCGGCCATGGAAGCCTCCACCTGGCAGTACTGTGGATATTTACGGGATGACACAAGTAAGGCGAGGGGGAGAGACTGCCCAGCTTCCCGGGGAGACTCGGCAGGGACGTGTGAGGATTATCCACTGCTGCAGCTCAGCCAGGAGGGCCTGGGACACGGCCGGGAGCGGGGGGACCTCCCCGACCTCCGGAGCGACACCGGAGGCCCTGCTAAGAGGTCAGAGATGAGCAGCGGCGGGCAGAGAGGGCAGCGGGGGATGGCAGGAGAGCTGTGCCTGGAAGAGCATCCCGTGTCCAAAGGGTGCAGGAGAGGGCAGGAGGGAGAAGCCCCTCCGAAGGTGTACGAGCTGGAGGTGGTGCCCAGGCGGGTGGGCACGGGCAGGACGGTGAGGCCGGTGGTCTACAGGCTGGAGGAGAGCGAGTACCGGCGCCTCATCCAGGAGGCAGAAACGGAACCTGAGGAGGAATGGGAAGAGATGGAGGACGCGCTGCCCTTGATTCAGGAGGGCTACGCAGGGGACGGGAAGGTGGCAAGCCCGAGCCTCAGCAGGCTCAACTCCTTGGAAAGAGTCCTGAGGAGGCAGATGAGCCGCTCGGACTCGGAAAGCAGCGTGGAGAGCAAGCAAGTGACCAAACTGAGCCCCAAGGGCCCCTCGGAGGGGAACAAGCCGACCGTGCCCGTCAGGTCCGACAGCTTCGAGCGCAACGCCATCCTCATGGATTACATCCTGCAAAAGCAGGAGGCAGGGACACCTGTCTCCTACATCCCCAGGGACAGCAGCAAGGCGGCCGAGAGCCTGAGGCAGGCACGGAGCTTCACCCCCCAGCCCGACAGAACGCCGGAGCTGTGCCAGAACGGCCAGGCCGGCGAGGAGCACCCGGCCAGGAAGCCCGAGCCAGACCAGCAGGTAGTGAAGAGCCTCGAGAGAATGGTCCCCGAGGTCACGAATTATCCCTCGGTGGCCAGAGACACCGGGAAGCTTTCGAGGCAGAGCAGCAGCCAGCTCCCGGAGAGCAGGGAGCAGCTCGGAGGTGAAGCCGATGAACTCGAGTCCTACATCCCGAAAAGAACCCCCCCGGCCCCTCCTGTCAGGACCCACAGCAAGGAGTGCCTGGCTCTGAGTATGAGCAAGGCTGTGGCGCTGACGGAGGCGCTGCTGGAGCCCCTCGGCGATGAGGCCAAGCCTGGCAGGGAGCAGTGGGCAGCGGCGGGCACGGAGCTGCTCCCTGGAGGCAGGACTGCGGGAGGAGGGGGCTCGGAGGAGCCGGAGCGGAAGGGGAGGAAGAGTCAGGAGGACGAGAATGTGCTTAAAGTTGCCGATGCCAAGAAAACCTTCGAAAAGCCCAAGGCGTCGGAGGGGACGGCAGCGGCACCAGCGCCCAAAAAAGGTGAGGAGTGAGGGGTCGCGGCTCTGCCGTGGGGCTGGGGGGGTCCTGGAGGTCGCTGTTCCAGGGCTGGTGGGGAGGGGAGGTGGGAGCACGGCCGTGGATGGGGAATAACTGCCGGGAATAGCCGAGTGACGGACGGGATGTGCTCAGGGCACACGGAGTCTCCTAATGGAGGCAGGGTGGGAATCAGGTGTTGGTTGAAAGCCCTCGGTGCAGTGAAACTGTTTTGGAGAAAGATTTGTTTTGTCAGACTCCTTGGTAGGAATAAGTACAATTTACTGCTTCTCACAGCAGCCACAGTGCAGGATAGGAAGCGTCCACAGGATGCTTCCTCCCACTGCCGTGTGGGATTATTTGCCTCTGTCTCTCCAGGCGCTGGGTGAGCCAATGTAATTTTATTTTAGCTACAAAAAAGCAGCATTATTTTCTCTAAGTTCTTTTTCTCCCGCACTGTGACTTCACTGAATAAGCCTTTCAGGAGAATGACATCAACTTGGAAACCCTTTCACTGGAAAAAAAAAAAAATATGGAGAAGTGAACTCTGTTGAAATTTTCCTGGTAAAACAGCAGTTCTGCAGAAATAGGGAGGGATAGAAATGAGTGTTTGTGTGAGAGTTTGGATCCCGCAAGGAGCCACCCGACCCACGCTGCTTAACTCCCATCTTCTGCTCGGTGACAATCTGCAATTGTGCATTTCCTTATAAGGGAAAATAAGTGTTTTAAGGCACAGGAAATCTGTGGTGGTTTTGAACCGAGTTTGCTTTAAAAATAGGTGTGATTATCCCACGTCGTGCTGTCGGTTACTGTCGCGACAGAGTCAGAGCGCGAACGTGTCACAGTTTGTGCGTGTCAGGGATGACAAAATCCCCGCGGGGATGACAAACAGCTCCTGTGCTCTCGGGAAGCAGCTGAGGACACGCCGCACGATGCGATAGAAATAGTGGTGGGAGATATTTGTGACTGCAAGCAGCGCCAGGCTCAGAGCACAGAGCAGGGATGGGGCTGGTGGTATCTGAGTGTCTGGATCTCCACACTCCTCGAGAGGGAGGTTCTGATATCACTGGAGGGTCTGATATCGCTGAGCTGGAGCGTTCCCGTCAGCCACACCGGGCACTGGGATGTTTGAGCAGCGCATCCTTCCCGGGATGGAAGGAGCAGGTGGATGGAACAGGTCTGGCAGAAGAAGGGGGTGAGAAGGGATACAAAGAATCAGCTCTGCCCCAAAGGCAGTACCAGCTGCAGCTCAATCCCTCCTGACACAAATTTACCTCCTTGTTCTCCTGAAGAAACAGGGAGGGACGGTTGAGACAATATTTCAGTGCCGAACTGTGGAAATGTTGCAATAAAAAGAAAAATCAGAGACTCACGGAGCGGTTCTGGTTGGGAGGGACCTCAGAGCCCATCTCGTTCCACCCCCTGCACGGGCAGGGACAGCTTCCACTGGAGCAGGCAGGAGAGCAGCAGCAGCTTCCCATTTTGCTCTGTCCATGACAGTCTGTTGGGGTTTTAAAAGCCGGGTTAAACATTGATCTTCCCAAATCTCAAACACGGACACCTCGCCTGGATTTACCCTTATTGTGTTTCCTTTCTTATACCTCTGATTTTTCCAGCATCTTTGGTCCAACCCGATCCTAGACAGCAGGGAGAGAAACAGAAGGAGATGGCAAAAGGATTCCAAAGTGCTTGAATGTTGAGGCTCTGTGATCAGTGCCCAGGAACCCCAGCGCCCAGCCCCGGCTCCTTCCCTGCCTGCCTGATTTTTTCCTGCTGTTCAGGATGCTAGGAATTGTCAATCCCAGGATATTCACGTTGTAAATAAAATACAGCTTGCTTTTTTTCTTTATTTTTCTTTTCTTTTCTTTTTTTTTTTTTTTTTTTTCAGTTCTGCTTTCTTGTCTCTCTCCTCCTCGTTAATCATCCGGAGACAGCAACAACGGAAATCCCATCTGTTGCAAGCAATTGCTTTGGGTTTATTTGGTGGCCCAACATTTTAATTAGGTATTGGGACCTACCTCCCCTTCACTGAAGAAATAGAAAAGAAATGAAAATATATTTCACAATCCTGTCTAACGATGGAGGAAAATACACAAGGAAATAGGTTAGCTTGAAATTAGAGGGTTTTTTTTGCTGTAAAACCTCATTTTTTGATGCCTTTCTTCCAGCTGAGTTGGGAGGGATGCGGCTGACATTGATATTGCTGCACAAAAGGTGTGAGAGTGGGGAGATGCAGCAATAGATGTGCTCGATGAAATCTATGGTAAATCATTAATAACAATAACATCAATTATTAATGCACATCCTGGCCTAATGTTCACTCATTCCTTGTCCATCTGCAGCATCTCCCAGCCCTTCCGAGCAGCACAGGAGCGATGGCAGTGCAGGCCCTCGCTCACCACGGTGGATTTTATTGCCCTTTGGGGAGGGGGGTTGTGATATGACCCCAATTTTGGGGTCTGGCAGTAGCACGGTGATGGTTCCACGTCACACAGAGCTGGGAATAAAGCTCAGGGGTGCTGGCTCCTAACCCTGCCCTTTAATCCATGTTTTCCTCTTCCCTCGCCCACGAGCTCCGCCGCACTCTCAGACCCTTCTCCCTTCCTGGCTGTTGTTCCGAAACATCTGATGGAACGTTTTGCTCTCCTTATCTCCATTCCCTAATTCTACAGCTCCCCTTTCTGGCCGAGGATTGAATAAGGCCAGTCCAAAGGGATTTTGCTCTCCCTCTCTCTCTCTCTCTCCAGACAAACCCTTTGCAGGAGCTGGGGAACACTTCCCCGGGCAGAGCACATCCTCCCAGGCAGCGACAGAATCGATTTCCCATTATCCAGAGCCCTTCCGTGGTGGCTCTGAGAACAATTCCATCCTGGCAGCTGCTCAACAGTTGATGATCATGGAGATGGCTCTTAAAAGCCAGGATTGGGAGTAGCTTCACAAAGCTGCCCCTGGCACTCGCTCCGTGCCCACGGACATGGAGGAAACAAGGCAGGAAAAGTGAATTAGTGCTGAGAGTAAATTTAATTCCACGGACAGAAAGTGGGGTGGGGTGGGTTTGTCACTGCAATCAGCTCAGATTTCAGAGAATCCCAGAATCCCAGAATGGTTTGAGTTGGAAGGGACTTTAAAAATCGTCTCGTTCCAACCCCCTGCCATGGGCAGGGAACCTTTCCCTGCATTAAAAGTCACTGAATTCCAACAATGTTAAGTGAAAGGTAAAGATCCCATCCCTGATTTCAGCAGGAGCAGCTCTTCCCAATGCTGCTGGGTCTGGCCTTGATGGGATCCCTAAATTATGGAAGCCATAGGTGGAGAAATATAAAAATATTCAAATTTCATGTGGGAGAACCTAGGACTTCCTGGTAAATAAATATTATGCTAAAGTAAACATAATAATAATCAAAAGGCTTCAGGAAATAAATAGATAAATAGGGACATAAAAGTCCTGGAAAAGCTGTGTAACTTGGATACCTGCAAACCCAGGCTCCAAGACGGTCCTGTCTGGCGTATTTTGCTTGATTTAGAAGTTAAGCTGCAAAATAACAGGACTTTAAATTGTTGATCTCTCTAAACCCTCCCTAAGCCGTTTCCCTCCATCCAGAATATATTTAGCAACGAGGATTTCAGCAAAACAAAATGTTTGAGACAAATTCATCCCTCCAGCGACCTTACTGGTTCCAAAAACGGTGTTTGCCACCCCTTTGGGATGGCTCGGAGACACCAAATTGAAGAACACAATCAAAATTTCTCCTAAAAAAAAAAAAAAAGGTGCCTCAGGTGTTTCTTTGCCTCCTCTAAGTACAAACATCTCCCTGGTGGGGAAGGCTGTGGGACACACCCAGCATGGTCCTTCTGAAGCACATCAGGCTCATCCCAGGAGCAAAGCAGGGGGATTTATTGCAGGGGATGGAGTTGATGCATATTTGCAGGAGGCTAAATTTAGCAGCTGACATAAGTTTCAGAGGTGGAGTCTGTAGCCACGGTGCTGTTTCCGTATAAAGGCTGTGAGATAGTTTGCAGCAATCCTGCAGTGATGTAGCCGAGGGGGGAAAATATGTGGGATGGCTAAAAGTGGTGAAATGGATCTTTTAATAAATCCCCAATTTCTGCAAAATGTGCTAACCAGGTGCTGATAAAACGGGGTAAACTTTGGTGTGTGGCTCCTTGTTAGCTGTAAGGGTTCGGTGATTTTCCTTTAGCAAAATTAGGATTTGTGGCATATTTTGACAAGTTGTTGGGCTTGCAGCACTCTGGATAACATTTAAATTGTTTGTTAGGGTGGTTTTAATCAACCGAAGTGATGAAAATTAGTGGTTGCAGCAGAACCAACGAGCACGTGTAAAACCTGAGCTGTTCCTTCTGTTTGTGGGAGAATTCAGCCTAAAAATTCCTGTAATTTCTTCATCACCTTGTGATCTAAACAGCTCATTAATCCCAGTCAGGATCCGGGTGTTCTTTGGAGCGTTTCCATCCAGCTGTTTTAGGAAGCTCCAGCAAAGATTCCACAGGTATCGTTTCCACCTGAGCCCATCGTTAGCGACTCTTCCAGCGCTGTGTGGAGCAGGGAATGTCCATCCCCGCAGGACCCACCCTTCCCGTGGCAGTTGTTGAGAGGATTAGGCTTCAATCAGATTTCTCAGGACGAATTTCACTTCGTGTCCTCTGCGTGTCACTTTCTTTTCAGTTGGAGGCCAAAAATCTTCCTCGGTTCCCCTTTCTGAGCTGTTGGGCAGCGCTAGGTGCTGCTGCCTTCGCTCTTGTTTTCCAGTCCAGGCTAAAGCATCGCTTGGGACATGATTAAAATATCAGTTTTATAAAATTTTAACACCCCCCCC
>VZTA01000043.1:72640-91542 GCA_013398855.1 Mohoua ochrocephala | reverse complement strand
GGGGGGGGTGGGGGGGGGGAAACCAGATGGCTGTGTGCTTTTTGCAGGAAGGTTTTATTGCAGCTAATAGTGGTGTTTGCTAAGGACTGTGTACACAAAGGTAGAAGATCAAATACTTTTGTGGCAATGCCTGTTTGTTTTGGGTATATGTGTTTTTCTGTGTTTTCGGTAGCCCCAGTAAGACCTGACACGCTCGGGGACACGTCAGGCAGCAGCATTTGCTTGGTGTTTGTTTTAATAGAGCACTTCATAATAGTAATTTTTCAATGGTCACTTGTAGCCTTTTATCCAGATTGCTTTAATCAGCATTTGTGTTCTCTGTTGGCATTGCTCTGTCTTCTCCCGAGCTGTCTTTTCAAACATCATTGGATTTTTTCAAGTGAAATCTTCATGCTTATTGCATCTGTCACTTCTGGGATCCACTCCAAGCGAAAGGCAGGGATTGGGTTTAATGGCAATGAGGAGGAATGCGCAGAAGGGGGAAATATCAGCTTTTCCCTGGGTGCTGCAGCCCAGGGTGCCGAGCTCTGCCCTCGGTGACACCGTGGTGGCCACGTCCAACATTCCAACATTAGACTTTTAACGCCGGCCCCGTAAAACGGCTCATTAAACCCCAACGTTGTGTTGTGATGGGGAAGAGGATTTATGTTCCTGGGTTTCATTTGGTGATCGATTCCGAGGAATATCCCCGGGATGCCGGCTTCCTATTCCGAAGACACGAGCAAAAACACTTCCTGGCCTGAGTTTGCAGCTGGGTGAGGTCATCAGTGCACCACTCCCAGGGCCAGGAATGTCCTCTTGGGCAAGCTCACAGGCACATTTTCACTTGACTTTTAAAGTCTGGGGTTTGTTTGTTTTGATTTTGTTTGACTGAGGCTTTTTGTGATAATCTCAGCCCTTCTCCGAGGATGTGTTGGAACAGAAACTCACCGAGGATTTGAAGTGCCCCAGTTTAAGCCTTTGCAAGGCATAGGAACAAGAATTAAATGTCTGTGCTCTCTTCTAGCTCGCTCCCTGTAGCCTCCCCCCCCGCTTAATATTTTTGGGCTGGTGTATTCTGGTGGGTAACTCTGAAATTGGTCTGGTTAGAAACTGCTTAGAGCTTCAGTTTAGTCAGCTCCTGGAGTTGTGTCTGAAAAGTCAGGCTGCTGGTGGCTCGGGGCTGACAGGATGTGAACTGCTGAGTTTTTGTCACGTTGCTCACAGTTGCAGGTGGTGGTGAACACCAAGTTAAAATGAAGCAGAAAAAAAAGGTTTTGGGCTTAGCTGAGTGACTCAGGAAAGCAGCAGTGAAAGTCCATTTTTCTGGATGTGTTGGCCCACACCAGTACGGTTGGGAATTGTTTACTGGGCCCTTTCTTTTTATCTGCTAATAGGATTGCTTTGTTCTGCTTTTCCTCCCTGTGAGTAACCGTGCAAAAAAAAGAAAAAAAAGAAAAAAAAGAGGATTATTTGTTTCTTTCGAGGTTATAATTGTTCAGTACATGACTTTTTGTGGCTTTTCTCATCTCAAACCACACATAGGCATGTGAAATACCAGCGTGACACAGAACTGCTCAGCTGCTCCCAGGTCCCACTGGCTTGTCCTTGGAGGAACAAACTGTCTGGAGAGGATCCTAATGGAATATACCAGCCATTAGAGTTGTATCACCAGCCATTAGTTGTGCTCGTGGGTTTGTGTAGGGAATATAAATCCAATCAGGATTAATGGCTGGAGGTAATGATGCAGCTGGAAAGTAGAAGGTGGTTTGTTGGGCGAGTGGATAGTTTTACTTTACCCCCCCCTTCCCGTGGAATTCCTGATGCCAATAAGACAGGGGGTGATCCCTTGGAGCAGACACCTTCCTAAGGAGTCACAAAGTGCTCCTCAAATGGAAGAGGATTTTGTGATGGAACGTCCTGAAAACTTTAAAATCCTGCTCTGTAGGTCAGGAACTTGACAGACAAATACTGATAATGGCATCTGCTGCTGCCTCCAGAGGGGAAAACCTGTGTTTTTTGAAGGCTGCTGATGTGCTCATGGGGGATAGAAGAGATCTCCTTGGTCTGGAGGTGACAAAACACGGCCTTTTGGACCATTTCTCCTCTGTGCTGATGACTTAGAGGGAGAATGGGGGCAGGATCACCTGCACTGGGGAAAGGACAATTTCTTCAGCATGAGCACTTTGCTTCTTCAACATCACAGGCTTTGTCTCAGCCCGTGTTTTGCTGGTGATAACAATAAGTGATCTCTAATCTGCTTTTTGCTGAGCCTGTGATGACGTTTGAGGTCTGGCTCTCGGTGGGAGAAGTTGCAGTGACTCTGGCATTGAGCTTGGGCCTCTCAGCCCAGCATAATTAAGTTTGTCTTGTTTTCCTTTTTTTAATAATTGAATTTGAAAGAGCAATAGAAATAAACCAGTGGTGGGATCTGACTTAAAGTGATTAAGGCTCAGCCTGATGCTGAGATGAGCTCACGGCTCTCCTTGGAGTGTTGCTGAGCTGTGCTTGAGGCCAAGTGTTCCCCTTAGGAAGGACCAGGGTTTCCCTGGGGTTTTCCAGATTTTGGCTGCCATCTAGGTAGGAACAAGCACACAGGTAATAATTCTTGTGAGCTGAATATTAAGGCAGCCATTTCTGCATTTTTAGCAGAAATGTGTCTGAGCAGGATTTCCTAAAACTCCATGGGAATGGTGTGCCCGAAACTACTCCTTGGTTTGCACCCCTGTATGAACCTGGGCAGTGCATTGCACCTGCAGCTCCTGGCATAAATAATCCCTGGGAAATGGACTTCAAATCACTCTGTTCTGAGTATTTGGAAATACGGGAACTTCCCCTCCCTCCCCCCTGGTTCTGCATATGGTTGCCATAGAGACCGTGTTCCGGAGTCCTTGAAAATCCATTGTTTCTCCCAAATAAACATCAAAATCTGCAGTATTTAAAGCAGCACATTTTGCAGCGTCCCATTCCCGAGCATTCCTTCATCAGGAACTTTTGTGACGGGACAAGGAGCAACGGACTCAAACCGAAAGAGGGGAAATTTGACTTAGATATAAGGAAGAAATTCTTCCCTGTGAGGGTGGGGAGGCCCTGGCACAGGGTGCCCAGAGAAGCTGTGGCTGCCCCATCCCTGGAAGCGTCCAAGGCCAGGTTGGACAAGGCTTGGAGCAACCTGGGATAGTGGAAGGTGTCCCTGCCCATGGCAGGGGGTGGAATGGGATGAGCTTTAAGGTCCCTTCCAACCTAAACCAGTCTGTAAAGCTGACGGGGACTCGACATCCTACAGCGTGCCAGGTCTGGATGTTGGACAAACTGATAATGGGTGTAATTGGCAGCTCCAGGGATTAGCAGGCAGTAACAAATTCAATCCGTAGCAAGCAGCGTGTCCCTCGGGAACTGGGCAAACTGGCCGTGCTGGGCAGATGATGGCCTGATAGGGAAGATTGTCATCAGCAAAGGCTCAATGCTCAGGCACCCGCTCAAGGCTGGAATTACCTCCTGGAGTTGCTTTTTTTCCCCCCCTCTTTTCACTTTAAATACTTAAAAAGCCCTCATGGTTTGTCGCTTCCTGCTGGAATCTGGATCCCCCAGCTGACTCAGGGTGTCTGCTTGGCATTTCCGTGGCATTTTTCATCATACCTGTGTGAAACAGATCAGGATCCTTCTTTCCGAGCTGGGAATATGAGGTTACACATTTTACTCAGGGTCTGGCAGGTACTAGGCTGGGACTACTTCTAGCACGTACTACTTGTAGCATGTACTACTAAGTGGAGCTGTTGTTTTACACATGGTTCAGGTATTTGCCCCAGCACACGTGGCGGGACGTGTACCTGTGGATAAATGACCATTGTTACACTTTTCAACTCTTCATTTCTGGTTTCATTCCTTCCTGCAATACTTACATTAACGATACCATAACTTGGAGGCTGGAGGCCCAGAGCTGTCTCGTTCAGAACAGGAGGAGTATTACTCTTCTTTTTTAAAGTTTTCAGTGATATTTTTTAAGGTTTATTTGAATTTTTGGATCTGCTGAGATCAATTTGCAAGGCAGGAGAAAATCCTGAGCCAGCTTAGGCGAACACGAGTTGCCAGACATTCCTCTGCAATATATTCTGCTTTAGCACAGCCTGAAGGGTGGGCACAAAACTCTCAGTGTTGCTTGCTTCCAGCATCTTTTTCCTGGCCACTGCCAGGAAAATTCCTCCTTTCTGGAACGATTTGTTCCGTGTGGTGTTTTTTAAGGTGCTGCTGTTAAAGGTGGGTGCCTCTGGTTAGGGTCAGGCTACCCCTGGGGTTATCTCCCTGCTCTTCCCTTGGCTCCCTGATGTTCCTTTTGGGGGTAAAGGTTATCTTTTTGCTCTTTGTATCCATGCTTTGCCACATCGATCTTCTGCTCTACTCAGGGAATTCTTAAGTGCTCTGAAAGCTCCCATAAAAACCAGCTGGGCTTATCTGGGTGAAATTCTGTTGTTTTGGCTGGGCTCCTCCGGAGCTGCTGGAAATGCCACAGGGATTCCCAAAGGACTGGAAGTGTGGGTTGCACGTGCAGCAACGTGACTGTCAAGCCAACAGGTAAGTAAAGCTTAAAGGTCATCAAGGCACAGGCTGTAATTCTTCACTGGAAACCAGTTCTCCAGCTGAGAGGGGCCAGCTGAAGGTGCAAGAATTCCCCAAGGAATCAGCCTTTGCCCAGTGTCGGGGCGGGTGTGTGATTCTCCCTGTCAGGGAAGCTCAGAGGTGGAGGTGGTGCCGTGGGGGTGTCAAGGACAGGGGTAGGAAGATGTTTTTCCTTCTTCGATCTGAAATCCGTCTTCACGGCGTAGAATGTTTATTAAAGCTCTTTAATAGACTTGAATCTACTTCCCTAAGTTAACTTTTGGTTTCTTGCCTGCCCAGAGAGGTGAGATCGGTCCTTTGTGTCACCCTCGCGGTTTGACACCAGGTTGTGCCCTCTCAGTGTCGTCCCACGACGGGTCAGTGACAAAGAACATCTGTAAGGCAGAGGAAATGTGTTTGAACTTGGAAGCCTCTGCTAAAACAGATGTCTGGAGGGGCTGTAATTGGCACCACGAGATAGGGATTAAAAATCAAGTTAGCAGATTGAACTATCTGGATTTGAGTTTCAGCCTCTTCTGGCCCCGTCCTCCCTCCCCCAGCCCTGATTTCAAATTGCACGTTACGGAAACGGGCCGGAATGACAATGGTGCTCTTGGAATTATAGGCTGCTTGGCCAGAAGAGCTGGCAGGACAGCAAATGGAAATGTGGAGAAACACACGCCAGTTCCAACTGGGAGCATTGAGATTCATTTTGCAGCTTGTTTGTACTGCATTAAAATCCGAGATGTTGGCGTTGTCCGGCCCGAGCCTCCCACGTCCTGGGGTGAGGATGTTGTCTTGTCTTTGACAATTAACCGTTGTTGGGGTTATTTTGAGAACGTTCAAAGCAGTTCAGCGTGGGTGCCTCACCTGTTGGGTGGGTGTTGTTGAGAAGTGGAGGAAGGTGTTACTCAGGATGTGCCAGCCAAGCTCGTTGTCACTTTTTGGAGCAAAGTGTATCCACTCAGAATTCCAGTGTGATGGACCATGCTGCTCTGTGCTGTACCTCCAGCCTACCTGAGATGTTCTCCAGGTCTCCAGCCCATCCTGTTTGCTGTCACAGCAGGAGATGTGTGGCTGTGGCGTTGGTCCACGAGGTGCTGCCGTTGCACTCGGCCATCCCGCTGCTCCCGGGTCACGTTCCCCAAGGCAGCTCCGGCTTCTCCGCAGGCTCCCGGCAGGTCTGGGACTTGTGCTCGGTCCAGCAGAGCTTGGAGCTGCTGTGGTCAGGCCGGGTCATGTGGAGAACGCTGCTCCTCGCTTGGTCAGTCTGACTCACTCTTGGCCGGGCTCTTTGGGAGCCTTGGTTGTGCTGATGTGTTGTTTTTGCCTTATTCCGGAGTTGGGAGGAATTTGTGTCCCAGTTAATTTGATGTTTGGAGCAGAGGGTTCTGCAGGTCCCGGTTCCCCGATGGTGCAGTGCTCTGGGAGAACTGGGACCTGCAACCTTTTATCTGCAAGAATGTTTCTCTCTTAAAACACCTTTAGAGTTTCTACCTATGGATGCCATGGGATTTTGTAATTGAGGAATAGAAAACAGCTTCTTAATTCCTTTGGGGATTGGGCTGGAGCCCCTCTGCCGTGGAGGCAGGCTGGGACAGCTGGGGGGTGCTCACCTGGAGAACAGAAGGCTCCAGGGAGAGCTCAGAGCCCCTTCCAGTGCCTAAAGGGGCTCCAGGAGAGCTGGAGAGGGACTTGGGACAAGGGGTGGAGTGGCAGGACAAGAGGGAATGGCTTCCCACTGCCAGAGGGCAGGGATAGATGGGATATTGGAATTCTTGGCTGTGAGGGTGGTGAGGCCCTGGCACAGTTTCCCAGAGAAGCTGTGGCTGCCCCATCCCTGGAAGTGGCCCCAAGGCTGGGTTGGACGGGGCATGGAGCAGCCTGGGATAGTGGAAGGTGTCCCTGCCCACGGCAGGGGAAGAGCTGGATGAGCTTTAAGGTCCCTTGCAATCCAAACCATTCTGGGATTTCTACTTTCTGGTCATTTTTTATGGAATCATCCAATTAAGTAAGCGAGGAGAAGCAGGGCAATGTTTCCAGTAATGTCCACTGGAGTTTACCAGGGACTGTGCTTAGAGAACACCCTGTTCATTTTGTTCCCTTCATCTCTGCACCTCTTCTTGACTCCAGCAGAACGGGAAATCCTGCAGGTGTTGTTCTTTGGGTTCCCAGCACCTGGGAGCTGCTGCCTGCTTGACTTCTCCTTAAATCCACCCTCGGAGAAGATAGATAAATCCTGGGTAGGGGCTGAGTGTCAGGTCTGGTGCTACTGGTGAGCTCCTCCATCACACACATAGAAACTCATGAAATAAATTATTTCATTTGGGCAGATTTGATTGCTTTGAGCTGTAGGAGAAAATAGAGATGTAAATACAGCATTTTTCTGCTGGGAGCACTCTGTTAAGAAAAAGGTGCTCGGTTCGTTGGGAATGCTGGGATCTGGTGGTGACTTGGTGAGAATTTCATGAAGCTGTGCTGGGGAACAGCTCTTTTTCTATTCATAACCACCAACCTTTACCTAAAAAAAGGAAAAGCTTCCAATGTATCTCGGGAATATGGCCTGGAAAATGCTGCCATGCAACCTCCAAGCGAGAGAGGAATCCAGCGGGCTGGGGCAGCAGCTCTGACCAGATTGCTACTTCCCTGTTAGCTCTGATAAGAGAATTAGGTCAGTGCTGGGGAGAAGCATTTTATCACTGCCTTCCCTCAGCTGGAATCCTTGGAGAGCCGTGTGCTCCTGCTTGCGTTTCCCTTGGGATCACGGTGTGGTCTGGAGCCCTGTTCCTCCCTCCTCCCCGTGGCTGCTCGGGTGGGTGTCAGGAGCATCCCTGGGGCTGCTCTGATGTCTCTGGCTGCAGCTCCCAGGGCTGTTGTTCAGGATCTTGCTCTGTCTCTTGGCAGTGGGTGGGATACAGCGTGCAAAGAAGCTTTTCTGGTGTTTATTCCAGTGGAAAAGGAAAGGAAGGATTTTTTGGAGGGGATCACGTGAAAGGCCACGGCCTTCTGTGGTCGGCTGCTGGAACGGCGGTGTCGGAGGTGGGAGTGTGTGGGAGCTTTCCCTTTCCTTATCCAGTGAAAAAGCTTCCGTGGTGTCCAACCACTGTGGAACTGTCTCTGCTGGTAGCAAAAGTGGAAGCTGAAATGCAGGGATCACAGAATCCCAGAATGGTTTGGGTTGGAAGGGACCTTAAAGCTCATCTCATTCCACCCCCTGCCATGGGCAGGGACACCTTCCATGCTCCAACCTGGATTTGAATGCGCTGAGGCACCTGGAATGTTCAATCCCTTCTCTCCTAGCCCTGAATTTTGTACGTTACTTGCCTTTATGAGGTTTTGTCCTGAGTTTCAATCCTTTATTTTTATCTCCATTTTGCTCTCCTCTTTTCATTTTAATAACCTTTTTTTTGCCCAGCCTGTGGTAACATCCCCTAAAACATCCCCCACCACCTATGAGGTGTGGCAGCTTTAGTGCCAGCTGACAGAGGATGCTCTAAAAGGGAAAAAAAAACCCAAAAGAAGAGGTTGTTTGGAGGCTGCTGCTCCAAGGTGCAGCAGGAGAACTCCCATCCCTGCTGGTGTCTCCCTTTGCTGGTTACCCATCCCTCTGTGGAACTCCTGCTGAATTATTTTGTGTAATGATTTTTGTGTGCATTCATTGCTCTGCCTTTCTGGTAGATGACACAGATTAAATGAAGCCAGACAACGCTCTCAGTCCGGGGTAATGACTTTAACTGCGGCGTCCTTTTGTCACTGCAAATTATGGTCAATGATGTAATGCTGGATGTGGAGATACAGTGACAAAAGTGTGGGAGTGGTAAGATCATCCCAGAAGGGTTTGGCTTGGAAAGGAGCTTCGAGCTCATCTCATTCCACCTCCCTGCCACGGGCAGGGACACCTTCCACAACCAGGTGATTCCCCAAGAAGATGAATCGTATCCCTGGAAATCTTGAAGTGAAAATAGCCCCGGGGGTGGGGAGATGTGAGGCGAGCACACACAGGTAAACCCTGAGGAAATAACGAGTCCTTCTCGGTGATCCTGGGAGATCTGAGCTCTACAGGCACTTCTGGCTTAGAGTTCTTCCTATTCTAAAGGTTTTCATACGATCATTCCAGGTTACAGCTCTGAAATCCAGAGTTGGATCAAGTGTTTCACAGGTTGCAGCCAACACCTTGCGCTTCGTCCAGGACAGAACTTTCAGCTTATTCAAAGTTCGGGTTGTGTTACATTTTTGAATGTGCTGGGCTCCCCAGTTGAGATATAATCAAATTCCCTGGTAGTTTGTGGTTTAGGTTCCCATCCCAAAATAGAATCTTGCCAGTGGTAGAACAGCTGGAAATTTCAGTATTAAGTTCATATTCCAGCTTTTTGTCTTTAAAATGAAGTGAAATCAGATGGCAGGGTCTTGCTCAACCTAGGCTCAAGTAACCAAAGACTGAATATAATCCGCACACAAATATGATGTGTTTTGGAATTGTGACCATCTGTAGTAGTGTTCACCTTTGTTTTAAATAACTCTGAACAGCTGAAAACAACAGTTCTGTCAGCAATGGGCTGGATATGGATTGATTGGAAAAGGGATCCACGGAGGGAATAGTGGTGTGTTTAAAAGCACAGAAACTGCATCAAGGCGTTCGTGGCTGTTCCCTTTTTCTGCTGAGCTTTCATGTGAAGTTGTGGGGTGAGCTGAACTTTTTGTGGCCACGTGACTTTTTTTTCCCCCCAACTTCCTTCCTTGCCCAAATTTTGCAAGACTTTGTATCACGAGACTTGAGTTCTTTGATTCCGCGGGTACTTGGAGAGGGAGATGAAGTTTTCCAAGAGCATGTAGTGACAGGAGAAGGGAACAGCTTCAAACTGAACGAGGGTAGGTTTAGATGAGGTATCAGGAGAAATTTCTTCCCTGTGAGGATGGTGAGGCCCAGGGTGCCCAGAGCAGCTGTGGCTGCCCCATCCCTGGAAATGTCCAAGGCCAGGTTGGACAGGGCGTGGAGCAACCTGGGCTGGTGGAAGGTGTCCCTGCCCATGGCAGGGGGTGGCACTGGATGAGCTTTAATGCCCCTTCCAACCCATACCATTCTGGGATTCTGTGATAACCAATTTCTCCTCCAGCCTTGCTGGTGACACACTGGTGACAGTGGTGGCAATGTTTCCCTGGAATAGGCGTGCAGCTGGACTGAGCCCAGGGCAGTGTGTGTCCCTGTCCCTGTGGCTGTGCATGGCCCTGGGTCACCGAGAACCCCGGAGCTTGCACAACCAAGGCTCTGGAGTGAAGAAATGCCAGAAGGGAGCGATTAGGAAATACCCTGGAGGTCTCTGTGCCCTTTCTCAGTGGGGTGCAGCTGCTGGCTCAGTCCCTGCTCCCTCGGACCCGCGGCGGTGGGACGGAGCCGTCCTTGCCGTGAGGAGCAGGAAGCACGAGGGGATAGTGATGTTTTAATGCCTTCAAACCCTCTGAATGCCTCTGTCCTCCCTTCCATGTGTGGCTCTGCACCTTATCTTCTGTAGGATGGTCAAAGTGCTCCGAGGAGTGGATTAGCAGATTCCTTGTGGGCTTTTCTCCGCTGTTTATCTCCAGTGATGGTCAACTGCTCTGCAGATGTGGCTCAGCCCCCATCCCAGGGAGGGTGTTCTCTCCGTGCCAGGGGCAGGTTAGAACATCCATGGCCTGGTTTGGGTTTAGGATTATAACATAACTTCCTCCATTTTTGTATAAAACCAGCTCTGAGCGCTCATTGGTTTTGCAGATGAGGCCCAAGTGGCTCAGCCCAGGTGTTCAGGAAGACTTTGGGCCTCACAGTTGGTACTTGGGAATCCTCTGGGCTTTCCTGTGTTGCAGTTTCACCAATGGGACCATCCCCTGTCCTTGCTGACCCCAGCACCCCACCCATCCCATAACATCATTCACAATTGGTGCCGGTGCATTGCCTATAGAACCACGGAATTACTGAGGTTGGAAAAGACCTTTAAGATCATCAAGCCCAAAAGGTGACCTCTTGATTTGTATTTTTTTAAAATCCACTTCTCATTTGTTAACAATTGAGACTGGACCTTTATTCCAAAGCTCCTCAGCGAGGCTCACCCTGGGAGTTTGGGGATTCACCCTCAACAGCTGCAACTTGACTTTTTCCACTTAAGGAAAAGCCTTTCCAGTCCCAAGTACCAACCTTTTATAAATGCTGTTCTCCCTATCCACTGGATTTGTATCTCCTCACCCCCCCCCCTCCCCTTAACAGTAGCCTCCGGCTGTCTGACTTCAACTGGCCTTTTATTCCAATGCCTCCCTTTCCAGAAGGGATCACAATCACATGGGCTGAGCAGGATTTTGCCATTAGTGGGGGGTTTTCCTGTAAGTGTTCCCTAGCAGGATGCGTTTCCTCTTGCATAAGCAAGGCTGCAAACTCTCCGAAGCCACAGAAATCCATCTGTTGGATTCTTGAGACAGATAAATCCTTTATAAACAGGAAAATGGGCAAACTCATGGTAGCTCTTGTGACACATCGTGATGGGAGATCAGAAAGGAGTGGAATGAAAAGTATCCCTGTGCGAGCGCGGCTGGCGGCGTCCAGCCTTTCCAAGGTCCTTTTAAAAGCTGCCACAAGGGCTGGGCCCTTCAGAGGGTGCAGGCTTGGGAGATAAACCCCAAAGTTTTGGTAAAATTCAGCTGGAAGTCACTCAGGGAGGGAATAAATAAAGAGATTTGAAGGGCTCGTTCCTCTGTCTCCACCAAGATGCCGTGTGTGGCCGAGCGGGATCCAGGAGCTCAGCAGCCGTAGATCTGTCAGCACTTCTATTGTGGAGGCCTTTGCAGGGTGTCCAACGCTTCTGTTTTAATTTTGCTGAGGGTTGTAACTCTGGCAAAATTTAAAGGCCTTTCAGCTCCCAGTCAGGAGGTTTTAAATCCTCTAAATTTGCACTTTACCCCCCAAGAATATTTTTCTGTCTAGCAAGTGGATGGGAGATGGTTCCTCAGCCAAGGTTTAAGAGCATAGAAAATAATTGGATTAATTTCTTTTTTTAAAGCTCTTGTTCCAAGTCCACTTCCTAAGAGAAAATCCCCCAGCACAGCCCCATTAGCCGTGGATACACTTCCTTACCCACTTGGGTATTTCCAAAGTCGCTTCCCAAGGTTCCCTGAACCGCCCGGGTCATCCTTTTGCAAGTGTGACAGAGGCTGAATCAGCCTTTCCTTGGGGTGAATCATCTCAGGTGTTGGTGTCTCACCTGATAATCCTAAAAATGGCACCAAAAAGACACGGACCTGTTAGAGCAGGTCCAGGGGAGGCCATGGAGCTGCTCCGAGGGCTGGAGCCCCTCTGCTCTGGAGCCAGGCTGGGACAGCTGGGGGTGTTCACCTGGAGAAGAGAAGGCTCCAGGGAGAGCTCAGAGCCCCTTCCAGTGCCTAAAGGGGCTCCAGGAGAGCTGGAGAGGGACTTTGGATAAAGGATGGAGTGGCAGGACAAGGGGGAACGGCTTTAAGACAAAAGAGGGGAGATTTAGGTGGGATGTTGGGAAGAAATTCCTGGCTGTGAGGGTGGTGAGGCCCTGGCACAGGTTTCCCAGGGAAGCTGTGGCTGCCCCATCCCTGGAAGTGTCCAAGGCCAGGTTGGGAGGTGTCCCTGCCCGTGGCAGGGAGTGGAACTGGATGAGCTTTCAGGTTCCTTTCAAACCATTCCATGAACTGGCCAAGCCTGGATCTCCTTCCCGTGGCTCTGCTGGGAGAACCTGTGGCAACCAAAGTGAGCTGTGGATTTTCTTGGAGATGGATGAGGAAGAAGAGGAGAAGGGAGGGAATCCTTTGCAGGATTGAGAAGCAGAGAGGAGACCAAACACTCGTCCCATTTAAGGACAGTCTGTGGCAGGGCCAGGACTCTTTTGGGGTGCTCAGGCTCCAGCTCCCCCCCGTCGGGTTTTTCACCTGCTCTCCCTGGTGAAAGAGCTGAAAGAGCCGCAGTCGCTGCTCCTTCCAACCACAGGCAGCACATTTCCCCCCTCCTTCTCCTTGGAGAGCAGCCAGATCAAAATGGCTCTGATCCAACGCCAAGAATCACTCCCTTTGCTATGGAAATGAGCACTTGGGGGCTGCTCACCATGTGTTCATCAGAGAGTTCCTGCTAAGGATGACGAGCTGTAGGTGGGGAAGAGGGCAGGGAAGGTGTGTTCCAACAGATCCCTTTGGAACAAATAAGGATATTTTTGGATGCTCCTGAACTCTTTGCATTTTTTTAAAAGTCATTTATAGAAAACCGAATGATTACCCTTTGCATCAAACGGTGAAAATGAGGGAAATAAAGTAGTAGGATTTCACCATGGGACAAAGGGAGTTTCTCTTCCGTGAATGTGGAAGGGGTGACAGGTCCCCAGGATGTGATATTTGAAATGAACATTTTTTCCTGCTGTTCTGGTATTGATCAGGTGAAGAAGAGATACAATTATCCACAAATAATCCTTTGTAACCATCACACCTGAATCCCCAGCCATCGGAACAGCCACATTCCCAGGTCCCTGCCTCTGCGGGATGTGATTCCAGGCAATTTGCTGTGCTTGCTCAGCACGACAAGTTCAAACCTTCACTTTACCTTCTTCCGAACAATCTTGATTTTAATCTGGATTCCCAGCAGGGTGGGAACGTTGCCAGGGGGCGAACGCTCCTGGAAATCCACTGTGCACAAAGCAGGAGCCTTTTCCCTGCTCCTGGATGAGTCGAGCGGGCGGACGATGAGCAGGGTTTGCCGCGAGGTGGGAGAGGGCTGAGCCGGCCGCGAGTTCCGGCGGTGTCGCGGCACGCTGGGCTTTGGGAGAACATTCCCAATGTCCTGGGGGTGGCCTGGGGTCACCTGGAATGGCAGAAAGGAGGGAAGATGGGGGGGGTGATGCTGCTCTTGCACGGTGCTGGCTGCCAGACCTGGCAGAGGTTCAGCCGAGCCCTCGCGGTTCCGGGAGGAGCCCTCAGGACGGAAATGTGTGACAGGGCTCGGAACGAGTCGGCACAAATCAGTTAACTGGGTGTGGAACTGCGTTTTTTTATGACGTGTCTTAACTGAACCTTGAGACTTCAGCGTTTCTTGTCATTTGGGCATCTTGAGGATGAAATTCGCCTTCTCTTTGTGCGTGATTTGGTGAGGCTGGGATCGTGCTGGAAGTGTCCAAGGCTAAGTTGGATAGGATTAGTGGAAGGTGTCCCTACCCACGGCAGGGGGTGGAACTGGATGAGTTTTAAGGTCCCTTCCAACCCAAACCATTCCATGATTTAATTTAGTGCTCTCACGTGCTGGCTGGAGCTGGAGAGCAGCTCCTGGTTTACGACTTCCCATCGCGCTCCGGTGTTCCGGGGTGTGTCCAGCGTGGAACAGGCCTTTGATTTGTGCTCTGAGGGAAGCAGTTGGCAGAAAGTGCATTACACAATTCCAGTAACTGATGGAAGCAGGGAGGGATCCTAAGTTCAGCTTTAACAGGACAGAAATCATTAACAATTTCCATATAGCTTTTTTCCGTGGACATCTTAAACACCTCAGATCTTCCCAAAATTTTGCATTTAAAACCTGTTTTTTCTGAAACATCCTTAATTATCCTTAAAATATCAGTATGGAAAAGGAACTGTGGGGAACCCCCACCTGCTCTCCGTGGCTGGGAATGACTGTGGCTCTGTGTCACCAGTGTGTGGGGCTCAGGTCAGCGTGAAGGTGTTCGGTGGCCTCCACCCCACACCTGGGACAGGCATCCCCAGCACAAAACTGACCCCAAATCGGTGTGGACTGGGCACACCAGTGGCACCAGTGGCACTGGTACATCTCTGTCCCAGCAGCTGAGCCGCTGTGGAAGTGACCGGTGCCAGTTCCCAAATGGGCTCTGGTGGAAAACAAATCCTCTGCTTCTTCTCCCTTATCTCTGCGGAACCGGAGAGTTGCACTGCAGAGCTGTCTGTTCGTTAATTGGAACATTTTTCTCCTCTTCAAACGCCTTCCGTGGCATTTCCCGGCTCTGATGAGCGCTTCCCCGCAGTTAGCCCGCTTTTTGTCGCTGTTAATTTTTTATTTAACCTCCCAGACTACAAAACAGCCATCAACGCTCGGCGCTTCCCTGTGAAGAAGCCTTTGCAGTCACAGACAGCCCTCCGAGCTTTCATCACGTTTGCAGCAGACAGCCTGGGAGCAGGGATTCGGGATGCAGCCACATTCCCAGTCTCTCACTCCGGAGCATCGCGCCGGAGCGAGGAGCTCCGGGAGCTGAGCGGTTTTTCCCAGCCTCTCCATGTGCTTGGGGACCTTCTGGGAAGTGAGATAGGAGGTGGACTCTGCTTATTTTTATTTTTCCCCCTTTTTTTTTCTTGTTTTCCCTAGAGACTGGGACAGAAATATTTTTCCCATATGTAAAAGCAAGATGTTGTATGGAGGCTCCTCTTCTGCTCCCTCTTCTCTGAGGGAGAAAGTCTGGGATGATGGGAAAAGCCCTTCCCAGATGCGAGGGCTCCGTGGGTTGTATCCTTAGTCCAAGGCTGGTGTTGTGCCTGTGTCTTCTCCCAGGTGCTGGAATTTTCCACGCTGATTCCCTTTCCCTCTATTCTAACTCCAGCATTCTTGAAAATAATTTTTCTCAAGAAATGCTACAGACACACCAAGTTAATTGGAGCCATTAACTTGTTTCCATTACTCCTTTCTGCCTAGGAAACTCATTTTTTTTAGGGGAGATTTTGGAGTTAGAAGAAAGAACTGGAAGCTAGGGAACATGTGGAACCACTTCACAGGAACACCGGATTTTGAGAGCTTGCATTTTTATTTACATCTTCTGGACCCTGTCTGACTTGAAAGTAAACAAGTTCAATCCAAGACTAGATTTATCCCTGAAAATATGTGGAGACTTGTCTAAAAACTGCTTTTGGGATTAGGAACTTCCTTTACTGCAGTCAGGGAACACATTCACAGTGGGGAAATTAATGCTTAACTGGCAAATTCTGTAAAAGCCCCCTGGAAATGCAGTTGGGTTGGGTTGGATGCAAAATAACCTGAAATTTTAGTTAATAAAAGAAGGAAAAGGCAAAGCTGGCTGAGAATTTGGCAAGGTCTTAAGGTGGAGGATCCCTGGAAGTGTCTGAGGCCAGGCTGGATGGGGCTTGGAACAATCTGGGGTAGTGGAAGGTGTCTCTGCCCACGCAGGGGGTGGAATGGGATCAGCTTTAAGGTCTTTGGTGCCAAGAGGATGGTGCCAGACTCCTTCCAGCAGTGCCCAACAACAGGATGAGGAGCAATGGCCATAAGCTAAACCACGTGGAATTCCACCTCAGCATGAGGAAGAATTTCCATGGAGGGTGGCTGAGCACCAGAACTGCCCAGGGAGGGCGTGGAGTCTCCCTCTTTGGAGACATCCCAAACCCACCCGGACGCATTCCTGTGTCCCCTGCTCTGGGTGAGCAGCCTTGGCAGGGGGTTGGACTGGGCGATCTCCAGAGATCCCTTCCCACCCCAACCATTCTGGGATCCTGCACCTTCCAACCCAAACCATTCCTGAACCCAAACCATTCCATGATTCCACGAACAGTGAGCGAACTCCGTTCCCGCCTTGCTCGAAGTGGGGCGACGGAGCCGACGAGCCGATCCAGCGTCGTCAATCCTTGTCCAAGAAATCTTCTGGGCAAGCAGGACATCCTTCCCCTAGAACTGACCCCCCTCCTTTTTTTTCCATCCCCGTGCAGACACGATGAGGCGGGTGGTACGACAGAGCAAATTCCGGCACGTCTTCGGCCAGGCGGTGAAGAACGACCAGTGCTACGACGACATCCGCGTGTCCCGCGTCACCTGGGACAGCTCCTTCTGCGCCGTCAACCCCCGCTTCGTGGCCATCATCGTGGATGCCAGCGGCGGGGGAGCCTTCCTGGTGCTGCCTCTGCACAAGGTAAGTGCTGCTGGAATATTTCTGGAGTCACCTGCTCGGCTGTGCTGTCATCCCCGGCGTTTCTTCGGGAATAACGAAGGCTGGGAAGTGTCGGCTGTGGTGACAGGCGCTGCTCGGTGGTGCCATGTATGAATGTGTTTCACGTCTGTAATCGGTCTGATGCTTGCTGTACCTTAAACACAACAAACAAGCTGTTTGCTTGACTCATCTGAGCCAATTCTGGCAGAACTTTCCACGTAGAATCGTATTTTAGAAGCCTCTTTTATGATCAAGTTAGGTTTTGTACTGTCAGGGATTCAGCTATTTTTTTGTTTGTCAATTTGCTCAGGAACCACCTGAATCCAACTGCTCCTTGCAGATTTAATTCAGGAACCACCTGAATCCAACTGCTCCTTGCAGATCTAATTCAGGAACCACCTGAATCCAACTGCTCCTCGCAGATCTAATTCAGGAACCACCTGAGCCCAACTGCTCCTTGCAGACTTAATTCAGGAACCACCTAAATCCAACTGCTCCATGCAGAATTAATTCAGAAACTACCTAAATCCAACTGCTCCTTGCAGATTTAATTCAAGAACCACCTGAGCCCAACTGCTCCTTGCAGCCCCACACTGGAGGGATGTGAAGGAATGAGCTGGTTCCAAGAAGGGCATTCCTGTTGCCCCTGGTCCTGCATGGAAAAGTCACATCCATCTTCTGGAGGAGATTCTTCTCATCCCTTTCTGATGCTTAACCAGCAAATTCTTGTGATCAAAAGTCCTTTTTTTTTGCAACGTTCTTTTCTCTGTGACCCTCAAGCTCCTCTCTTAAGCCTGTGGTTAAGTTGTCCTCAGTCTGTCATCAGCCCTGAGCTGCTTTCCCAGCTCCACTTCCACATCTGCCCTGTGGAATACAGAATTAGTGCCCAGGACTGAGCACAACTTCCCACCCGGCCAGGGCAGAGCAGAGGCAGCGACTTCTCCGTCGTGTTAAGCAAAGCCAAACCCCAACCTCCCAAAATAGCTCCGTTTGCTGCTCTGATGAGCAGCCCTTCCCTGCTTTTGGGCTCATCCTCAGGCCACGTGTCCTCCTCCTGCCTGGACCATGCGTGGTGGCACAGCCCCGGATTAGGAATTCCTCGCTCAGTTGCATCACGGCACAGCCGCTGATGGCAGGGGATGTGCATCCCTCTTTCCTTCTCTTCTATCCCAATGTTTGCAGCACAAATCTGATGAGGGAGATTGGGGGGGCTCAGCCTGGAGAAAAGGAAGCTCAGGGGGGATCTTCTGGCTCTCCACAAGTCCCTGACAGGAGGGTGCAGCCAGGTGGGGGTCAGGCTCTGCTCCCAGGGAACAAGGGGCAGACCCAGGGAGGAATGGCCTTGAGTTGTGCGAGTCGAGGCTTAGATTGGATGTGGAAAATTTCTTCCTGGAAAGGGTTGTCAGGCATTGGAACAGGCCTCCCTGGGCAGTGATGGAGTCCCCATCCCTGGAGGCATTTAAAAGCCATGTGGATGTGGCACTTGGGGACATGGTGGCCTTGGCAGTGCTGGGGGAACAGTTGGACTCAGCGGTCTCACAAGGGCTCTTCCAACATTAATGATTCCACGATTCTGCCTTTTCTCAATCCCTGGCAGAAATTCCTGCTCATTCTGAGTGCCCCTGGCCTTTTGCATTTTTAAGTGCCATCTTTGGTGTTATTTTCACATCCATTCTGTTCTTCCTCCCACCATCACTGTGTTTATCACCGCCTTGGTGCCCTCAGCTCCATGCCTGCCTTCCACAGCCATTTCATATCCACATCTGAGGAGCTTCCATGGGAAGCTGGAGGAGCTGTGTCCCTCACCCCCCAGCCTGACACGTTCTTTTGCAATGCAGTGCTTTGCTGGCTCTGCTCTAACCAGTTCCTGTGTTCCACATTTATTTTTATAGCCTGGGCTGATGAAATTGTTCCTTCAGTTCCTTCAACACCCTAAATAACATTTGGATTTCTCTTTGAGCCCGTTTAGCACAGATACTTATTAAGCTCCCCGCAGCAAAATCCTTGTTGTTATATTCAGGGGTAAAAAAAAAAAAAAAAAAAGGCAATTTTCAGCCATGGTTTTGGGCTGATTTTAAAATTGAGCCATAAAAATACACTTGCTGCATTTCTGCAGGGAAAATGGCCCATAACGACATCATGCCTGCTCAAACCCAGTGCTTTGCGGCTCACTGGGGATTATTTGGGATGTGGCCGACCCTCCGTGCAGGGTGAGCACAGAAAAAGGGGAATTTTACTCGTTTTAATGTGTTTTTTCTTGCCAATTTTCGGTACTGTTGCAGGGTTTTGTTACGGCTGGGATTTGTCGCTGCCGGGCAGACGACTCCCAGCTCCCTCCCGGCGCTGGGTCGGAGCTCTGGGGGTGTTTTTGGGGCGGGATGAGCCCCCCGGGACCCCTCACCCATGTGCTCGGGGGTG
>VZTA01000043.1:52722-72415 GCA_013398855.1 Mohoua ochrocephala | reverse complement strand
GGAATTAACCCGTGCGCGCGGGAGTTAGCGCGGGAATTAACCCGTGCGCGCGGGATATAACCCGTGTGTGCGCGAATTAACTCCTGTGCCCCTGGCGTCCTGTCCGCGCCCCCAGCCCCGACGTACTGCTGAGGGTCTCTCCCGCTCCCCCCCCCGCCAGATGGGCGTATGAGAAACCCAGGGATTGCATCCCCTTCCCATACCCGCAGCTCCCGGAGTAGCCGCAGCCCAGCCGGTGCAGCCGAGCCGGCTTTGCTGGCTGTGGAAATGCTTTGTCTGAACTTCCTGTTTTCTTGCACGCACATGTGCAGGGGCTTTGCCAGGAACTCGCCATTCCCATGCTCCGGCAGGAGCCGCTGAGCATCAGACAATCCAATTCCCACAGGTTGCTTGGTCTGGAGGGTTGGCCTCTGTTGGAATGAGCCACATAGTTTGGAAAAGCTGTAATTCCTCTCGCTCAGGGCTGTGGAGGTGATAAGAGCCAGGGTAATCAGCATTAACTCTGCTCACGAGGGAAGAACCGGAAACTTCCCTGCTTGTTCTGGGCTGTGGTTGTAGGGTTGCTTTTCTGTGAGCCTTACCCCAGGGAAAGCTCTGGGTACACAGGGAAGGTACCAGATAAAAATTCTCTGGGTTTCCCGATACGTTGGGCAGGATGATTTGGAAAAACACCTGGATTCAGGGGTGGTTCTGGTGCCGGGTCCGTGCTCCAGCAGAACTGGAGACAAATTTCTTTTTCCCCCCTCCTCGAAAACTCTTTGCAGTTTTTATCTGCGCAGAAAAACCTGCTGCAAATGTTCCTTTTTGTTTGAGTTCATGCAGAAAGATCCGTTCAGCCACGAGTTGTGTTACGTAAGGCCTTTACCAGAGGTTTATTCAGTCCCCTTTGGATATAGCTTTTATTAGATTTTCCATTTTCCTGATTCCTTCCTGCACTCCCTTCACACCAGCAGCATTCCTGCAGGATCTGGGATCAGATGGTGCCCTGAGAGGCAATTAGCATGTGGGTGGGGGCGTGCACACCTCGGGAATGATCTTCTCCAAGGAATATGTTGTTCTGCAAGTGACAGGCCTTGGTGTTCATCCATGGCATATGAGAGTTGTTAAGCAGCTCTTCCCGATTCCTATTCCACCAGGAAGGATTTGGGGGGAAAGAAAATCATCCTTTTCCGAACCGTGTGTAAAATAAAATCAGGAGGTCTTGCTCTGATGGGTTTATTGAAGCCTTTCCAGCCATTTTAGGGGGAGTGTGATGAATTTTGTCCTTTTATTTCACCTTGGATTTTTCTCTATAAAAAGAAGTTGATATTTATCACTGTCAGCTTGATTCCAATGGATCATCAGCTTCTAATGTAGTAGGGAAGAGAGGGCAGCGGAGGGGCTAATGGATCTCATTCCTCCAGGGAAAAAAAGCAGCAAATTCCATCCCCCTGTCTTACAGTCAGAGGTTTGTCCAAACACCTCTGCAATTTTAAGGCCTTGTCCAGTGATGAAAATGGAACTTGGAGCCCTGGATCATCCGTTCCCAGCTCGTGGGGATGATCCCTGTGGATCCCTGTCCCCTTGCCCAGCAGCTCTGCTCTCCCTGGGTGGATGCTCATCCTCTGAACTGCAGTGGGGTTTTACCACTTCATCCAGAACCCTCAGCTTCTGGGATACCCCCTCGGTTTTCCTGCCACTGGGAAGGAGCAGGGGGATGAACTGCTTTGGAATTCATAATTTAGGGACAGAACAAAAGAGTGACTCTGTCCCTTTTTAATCGTAATTTCTCAGCAACAGGTCTCTCTTTTTGAAATTTAGTTCTGGAGTGTGTTTAGAGCTTTCCTGTAGAAGCTGGGGCAGACATCCATGGAAATGCCAGAGCTGTGCTGCACTCTCAGCTCCGAGTGATGGGATTTTACAGGTTAGGTTGGGTGTGAGGACTGTTTGTGTTGGGTTTTTTCCCTCTTCAAAGCCAGCACGTGTCCACCCTGTGGCAGCCTGGGATGGAATCACAGCATCACGGAATCATTTAAGGTTGGAAAACACCTTCAAGCTCATCAAGTCCAACCTTTGACCGAGTGCCCCCATTCCCACTAAACCACATCACAAAATGCCCCAGCTGCCTGTGTTTTAACACTTCCAGGGATGGTGACTCCCCCACTTTCCCTGGGGAGTCTGTTCCATGCTTGACCACCCTTCCAGTGAAGAAATTTCCCCCAATATCCAATGTCACAGCTGCCAGGGTGACGAGGAGAACGGGAGCACTGCTGGGGGATTCTTGGAGAGCACAGTGGTCTCTTATTGCCCGACTTTCCAGTGGATCTTTTGGGAATAACACTTCCTAATCTTCCAGATTAGTTCTGGATGCCTGGATTGGGCTGTTGGGCATGGGCAGGAGCTTCCATTTCAGCCCAGTTTTCTCCCAAGTGCCTCCTCCAGGCCCAGCTGCTGCAGCCGGAGGTGGAGGGTCAGTGCTCAGAAGTTCGACTTCCTTGAGTGAAACTTTAAGAGGGTTTTAATGAAAATCCACGATTTAAAGAAAAGAAGAGTTCTTTTCTCTAGCAGAGAAAAGGTGCAGTCGGTTGGGGTTTCAAACTTTGCAGTTGTGACCTGATTTCCTTCCTCAAACTTGTGCAGAATGAGGGGGGGAGCTGCTTTGGCTTGTGCAACTCGATGCCACTTCCCTAATTTAAATGGAGATTTCAAGGAGCACAGCCATGGGCTGGGGAAGCAGCTGTTCTCCCTGATATTTTTACCATAATCCATGAGCTGTTTCCTGCCACCAAATGCCCTTTTCTGGCAGAGAAACGATCACAAGACAGTCAAATTAATTCATAAAACTCCCACTTTTAGGAACAGTTTCCTTGTGTCGCTTATCCATCCTTTTTGGATTTAATCTTTTTTTTTTTTCTTTTTTCCTTCTCATCTGTCACTTTTTTTCTGATCCGGAATACATGAAAGCACTTAAAATTAATTAAATAAGGCAAATTCACCCCTTGCTGAAACACCTGGATATTGAGTGCGTGTTCAGTCAACGCCAACTTCATCAAAAATCCTCAAATTCACCTTTTTGACCAACATCTTATAAAATACAACCCCAAAAGTCAAAAGTTATCGGGGATGTGTCGAACCGCGGTCCCAGTGGATTATGAGAAGGATTGAATTTCTTGGAAGTTAATTTTAAGCTGTGTATCAGCGCTCGAGATTTATTTTAAATCCTCTCCTAATTAAAAGATTACATTTTACAAATAAATAAATAAATCCCCAAACCTGGGAGCATTAGGGTAGCATGGCAACACACCCAGCTGGCAACCAAGGTGCCAAACCTCGTGGTGTGTTCCGCTGGCTTTGGAAAGGAATTGGGTTTAAAAGTGGTGGAATTCGGTGATTTTGCAGCCTGGTGGGTTTTTCTAACCCGACTGCAGCTTTGCTGGTCTTTCCCTTTTGGCAAACCCCCCTAAAATACAGATTTTTCAAGCTCTTCTGAGCACGGTGCAATGCCAGGAATTGGGAGTTCCCCGCTCCGGGGAGCGGAATGCTGCCGGGAGGAGGAATCTGGCGGATGGAATTGGCAAAAGCGACGCTGAGAGGTGGTAAAATACCACCCCTGAGTCCAAATCTGCCCATTCCTCACCCCGAGGGGTCAGCCCTGGGGTGGTGCTGCGGGTGGCTGTCCTGTGGTGTCCCCACAGTGCCTTGGGAGGGTCTCTGGTGAAGGTGTCGGTGACGAGGGGCGGATGCGGCGCCTTCGGAAGCGCGGCCGAGCCGAGCTCTCGGAACGTGCTGAGGAAAGCACCGTGGTTTCCTCTGCTCTGCAGAGACCGTTTGGTGCCTCTGACCACAAGGCAGGAGCTTCTCTCAAAGGGCTGGGGCTCGTGCTCGCCCCGCTGGGGCCTCCAGCAGCGCCTTTACATCCTTATTTAGTCTCGTTTTGATGCGTGATACTCATTTTTGTACATCCCCAGAGGTGGCCAAGGAAGGACTGGATGTGGCACTCGGGGCTCTGAGCTGGGTGCCAAGGTGGGGATTGGGCACAGGTTGGATAATCTTGGAGGTCTTTCCCGACCTGAATGATTCTGGGATTATTCCTGGAGCCTGGTGAGCAGCAGAGTCTCTCCTTTCGTGCCCAGGTGAAGATGTCGATGCCCCTGGGCTCTTCATCTCCCTGGGATTGTCTTCCTCTGGCAGATCCCAGGGAGCTGCCGTGTGGGACATCTCCTGCTCTGCTTTGTCCTCTCTCCCTTGCTTTGATAATTCTTTGTGGATGAACAAGCTTGAAGTTGCTGCCTCTCCCACACTGCTGCTAAATAACATCTCCTTTCCCCATCCTTCCTGTTGGGAACGGGGTTTGGTGTCACTCTCCTGGTGCAGGCAGGGAGAGGGGGGTGTTTGTGGGTGATGCACAGGGAATTCTGCCCCTCTGTCCCCACCTGCAGAGCTGCCTCCAGCTCTGGGATCCCAGCACAGGGAGGATGTGGAGCTGCTGGAGAGAGTCCAGAGGAGACTACAGAGATGCTCCGAGGGCTGGAGCCAGGCTGGGAGAGCTGGGGGTGCTCACCTGGAGAAGAGAAGGCTCCAGGGAGAGCTCAGAGCCCCTTCCAGTGCCTAAAGAGGCTCCAGGAGAGCTGGAGAGGGACTTGGGACAAGGGATGGAGTGGCAGGACAAGGGGGAATGGCTTTAAGACAAAAGAGGGGAGATTTAGATGGGATGTTGGAAAGAAATTCCTGGCTGTGAGGGTGGTGAGGCCCTGGCACAGGGTGCCCAGAGAAGCTGTGGCTGCCCCATCCCTCGAAGTGCCCAAGGCCAGGTTGGACAGGGCTTGGAGCAACCTGGGCTAGTGGAAAGTGTCCCTGCCCATGACAGGGGATGGCACTGGATGAGCTTTAAGGTCCTTCAACCCAGCCCATTCCATGACTCTGGAAGCTCTGCTCTTTATGGAAGTGCAGGATCCTGGTGGAAGAGCCGAGCTCCGTCGCAGGTGGTGGGAAGCAGCTCCTGGGTGTCACTGCTGTCACAGGCTCTTGGCTGCTCCTGCTCAGGCTGTGCTGTGTTCATCGTGATCAAAACTGAAAGGTGAAGTTTGGGCTTTAATTTCCTCAAATTGATTTTTTTTTCTCTCCTCCCCTCAGTAATAAATGACTGTAAAACTCCAAAACTGAACCGACAAGTGCTCGTGCAGCCTGGAAATAATTACCAGAGGCTCCTCCTGGAGGATCCCACTGATTCCTGCCAGGGTGCCAGAACAGGCAGTCCCTGACATTTTGCATTATTATTCCTATTTTTCCTTTTTGGTTCAGGCCTGTATTTGTCTGTGGCCTGTCATGTGCCTTCTGCAGTTCGTGTGCTCTGCATGGTTCTCCTTTTAATTGGGTAAATTAAAATGGATGAATTCTACATGGCAGTTGGGTGTATTAATTTTTTAAATCCTATTTCACATTATGGCATCCAAGAGGGATTACACAGGCTTTAATTTTTGAATGGCAGGTTTATGGCTTTTCATCCACAACTCTTCCCCTTTTAATAATTCCGAAAGCAGTCGAATCACTGAGAATTTTTTTTTTTTTCTTTTGAAGCCTAAATTTGGCCATTTAGGAGGCAGTGGGATCTTTTGGGATCGTTTTGCTGTTAGTGGAGGGCTCCAGGTCAGTTGTCCTCAAAAGCCAATGTCCAGCATTATTCTGCTTATCAGCCTTGAATAGGAGCAGCTTCCCACATGGAGCGGGGTGGGAGGCATAAATTAAGGAATGTCACCTCCAAGGTTGGGGAATGTTCCCATCCAGTGGCGGGAGGGAAATTCCAACCGCTTCTTCTGCGTGTTTAAACACAAAAGAAGACGACCCCATCCCAGACCTCTCCCTGCTTTCTCTCTCTTCTCCCATCACTCATCGTGAAAAGGTCATTCCCTGGAAACAAAACCCCGTGGAGCAGGACCAGGGATGTGGAAGTGGAGGAGTCTCCTGCTCGCCCCGTGTGCATCCTCAGCATTGTAAATATTGCTTCCCTTGTGTGCAAGGCTTGGCCAAGAGAGAGAAGGATGATGAGGGATTTTCCTTGCCCTTCTTCCTTCTTTGTGGAATTACCTGTTGGTGGGGAGGGGATCAGGTGCTTCAGGATCTTCAGGGGCTCCTCAGCAAAACGTAGACCCGGGGGCAAAGTTGGTGTGTCAGCATCAGCTCTGTTGGAATCACTGGGTTTGTCCCAGTTCAGGTTTAAGTGGCTCATTAGCTCATTTTCTTTTGGAAATGTTATCCCTGTAGGGAGCTTGGTGGCCTCGGTCCTCTGGCCATGGAGAGGCAGGTGTGGATCAGGTGTGGCTGTCACGGTCCATGTTGGTGACATCTATTCCTCCAAACAATATTTTCCTCTGCACAACTGCATCCTAAAATCTTCCCATCCAAGCAAAATCCTTCTGTGTTAAGAAACCAGGCAGACCTGGTAAATTCAGTGACCAGCAACGCCCTCCAAGGACATTTTTAGCTTGGTTGTCTTCAGCTGTCGCTGTTGGGAAGCACAGATGAAACCAGAGCTTTGCTCTTCCCAAAAAGTTGGGATGGACAAAGGGATGGTGTCGCAGCAGGTGCTGAGATGTGGGATCACAGCCCTCCTGTGCTGGATTTCTGAACCTTTTCCTTGCTCCATGGGGAATTTCCAGCTCATTGATGCTGGAGAAGAGCTGCTGGTTTGTTTCCTCTGCTGATCCACGAGTTCAAATCTCATGGAATTGCGGACGTGAAAGAGCAAACGGAGGGTTGGGAAGCACCTTCCTTCGGGATATCACAGCTCTCTTCTCTTGTTCTTCCCTCCAGACAGGCAGGATTGACAAGTCCTACCCCACAGTGTGTGGCCACACGGGGCCGGTGCTGGACATCGATTGGTGTCCCCACAATGACCAGGTCATCGCCAGCGGCTCCGAGGACTGCACCGTCATGGTGAGTGGTGTTCCCTGTGGGGTGGGGTGGGCTTTGCTCCCTGCTGGAACTCCTGCTCCAAAGGACACTGTGGGGTTCCTGAAGACACCTCCTGCTCCGAGGTGAGGTGAGGGCAGAGTCGGCATGGAATGGTTTGGGTTGGAAGGGACTTAAAACTCATCCCATTCCACCCCCTGCCATGGGCAGGGACACCTTCCGCTATCCCAGCTTGCTCCAAGCCTTGTCCAACCTGGCCTTGGACACTTCCAGGGATGGCCAAGCTGTGCCAGGGCCTCCCCACCCTCACAGGGAAGGATTTCTTCCATTTTTCCTTCCTCTGGGCATTTGTTGGATGTTTGGGAAGAGGAATGAGCATGCCAGCCTGTGGTGACATGTTCTGATTTGTTGAGCTTTGAGAAGACAGGTGGTTCCTTACCTCAAATATCCCAATGGATGCAGTGCTGTGTGTTGGGAAGAGAGAGGGATTGGAAGGGAACGAGCCCAGCGGGTTCCAGGATTCCTTCAACCCTTGATTTAAGGGAGCCGCTCAAAATTTTCCCTGTATCTCCCGAGTTTTGAGCAGGTGTGGAAAGGCCTATTTTTTCATAAATAAATACAAAGAATCCCAAATTCTGCACCTGCCAGCCTTGGATTGAGACCTGTTTTACCTCGGCGAGAGCCCGTGGAACAACAGCCGGGCTCTCTCCGTGACGGATGTGGAATCCCATGTATGCAGACACAGCAGAATAAGTGAAAGAAAATCCTTGGAAGATGAAATAATGCCAAATAACTCCAGGGATCTTTGGCCATATTTAGAAATGCTGTAGGCTGAACGTTGTATTGAAATCTTATTATAGATCATGTCAGATAAATTCCTTTGCTTCTGTTCATCGTTAAAATGTTTGGGAGGGGATTCATCCCAAGAGGCTTTTCCTGGGACAGCTCTTGCCTGTGATCTCTCAGTCTTGGAAGCCGAAGCATGTTAACAAAACGGGCTATATTTAATATTAAACAAAACAACAACTTCTGTGTTTGCAACGCTCGCTGCTGGGCTGGAACCGAGCTTCGGAAGGATGAGGGAATGTTCCTCCGACCGGGATGTGGAAGGGCTCCGCATTGGGAATGTTTCTGAATCATGAGCATCAGTGAAGGCCCAGAGCTGCCTCCTTGGAGGCCAAATAAGTCTCTAATCCGAGTGCAATGAGAAGTATTTTGGGAGGCTCCGGAGGGAGCGAATCGTGGGGAAAACCCAACAAGAGTTCAGTTACAAGCTGTCCAAATGCTTGTCCGAGTGCTCCTGACGTGGGCACAAACTGCAGGAATCTGCACCTCCCGCTGGACTCTGGGGGTTCTCTGCACATCCCAGGGTGGGGATGAGCTTCCCGTCCATCCCTGGAGGCAGCACCCGTGTGGGAAGGCCCCAGGGTGGAGCTGCCTGGGGGTTTGCACCCTCGTGGTCGTGTTGGGTGGGACCTGTCTGGAGTGGAAGGAGGAATAGGTGAGTCCTTGCTGCGCTTGCAGGGTCAGGGATGTGCAGCCCAGGGTTTGGAAGGTGCTGGGGGTGTGTTAGCTGGAGGTTTGGAATGGGAAATGGATCCCAAGTCATTCGGGACGGTTGGGAACCGCACTGGTGTGTAAAGAACACCCGTGGCTCAGACTTTTGGGAATAAGCTTTCCCAATTTTAATTGCTTTTCTGGCCTGGCGTGGATAGTTCAGTGTCCTGTTTTCCTTGATAAAGGGTTTGGGTGCTGCTTCCTGAGCAGCCTGAAGGGAATAAACCCGGGGAGCTTTACAGGACACGTGGCTGTTCATGGGCTCCGAACTCTGCCGGGGGGAGACGAGGGAAAGTGACGTGGAGGAGGAAATTGTGGGGGATTCTGAAGCAATTCCAGCTGCTGAGAAAAGACCTTGTTCTTAAAGACCATCTGTGCCCTGGCACTCAGGGATTTAGGATCTCACCCTCTGCCACAAGAGATCTCAGCTACGTCAGCCAGACGTGTATTTAGGGGGAGAGTGTGGATTTAGGACGGTGTGAGGGAGAGAGTGTGGATTTAGGATAGTGTGAGGGGAAGAATGTGGATTTGGGATGGTGTGAGGGGGGAGAGCATGGATTTGGGATGGTGTGAGGGAGAGAATGTGGATTTGGGACGGTATTGAGGGAGAGAATGTGGATTTGGGACGGTATTGAGGGAAAGAGTGTGGATTTAGGATGGTGTGAGGGAGAGAGAGTGGATTTGGGATGATATTGAGGGAGAGAATGTGGATTTAGGGTAGTGTGAGGGAGAGAATGTGGATTTGAGACTGTACTGAGGGAGAAAACAGGGATTTGGGATGGTATTGAGGGAGAGAGAGTGGATTTGGGACAGTGTGAGGGGGAGAATGTGGATTTGAGACTGTACTGAGGGAGAAAACAGGGATTTGGGATGGTATTGAGGGAGAGAACATGGATTTGAGGTGCAAACCACCGTCTCCAGGTGGAGAGGGCTGATTCCCTGCAGCCATCACTCTACAGCCCCCGTGTGGCACAAGGAAGCTTCACTCGGCCCTTTCCAAAGCCAGAAACCTTCTCCTCCAAAGAAATCCCCCGATTTTTAGAACACCTACACATAATCCTTGGACAGGTTCGGTGTTGGGAATACCAGACACGGCTTTGGAGAGGGGACTGGGAGAGATGAGGAGACATCCCTCTCCAAAGGCTTCCTTGCAGATGCCTCCTGTGGCCTCTTCCCTTGGAAGAATTGTTTCCTTGTGCCAGCAAATAAGGAATTACTTAAATATCCCTGCTTGATGTTGTGCTGGATGGCTCTGATGTACTGCAGGCTTTCCCTTCAGCTGGAAAATGTTTTAGTGGATAAAGGTTTGTAGATGGTATCGAGGCCCTTCCTCAGATACGGAAAATTTCCTTCATCGGGAGGTGGATTTTAAGGAATTGGTGTGGAAAGGCCAGAGCAGAGCTCACGTGATGGAGCAAATTCCTTTAAAAATCAAAGAGAGCCCTTGCAGTGAGCTGAGCCACCGACCAGGACGGGGAGAATGAGGAGGAGGTCTGACCCTGCAGAAATGATGCACCGAGAGCCTCTTCCTGCAGGGATACGGGAGCAGGGCCGTGGATCAGTCCAGGCCTCAAACTCATTTGTTTCCTCACTTCAGGTGATAAAAATTAATATACATGATGTAGGAGTTAATATTCTTCCTAGACGTGGATTTAATCATCTTTACAGCCAGAGGAGAGAGCGTTTTTGCTTCTTTTTAAAGGGGATGAAAGAAAAGTTTGCTTTGTTTTCTTTCTCACGTGCTGTTTGTGCAAAACCTCCCCCTCCTGCCCTTCCTGCAGCCCCAAACCTCTCCACCTCTACCACGGCTCCGCTTCCTCCTGCACAGACAAACAGCCTTGATAACATCAAACCCCCCCAAAAAACCCCCAGACACCCACGGGAGGGAGAGCTGGCAAACACTTCCTAATGCCCGGGCAATCCTGCAGCGTTTTGAGGTTTCCTTGGAGCCATCCCGAGTCCTCACCCTCGGCAGGGTAAGTCCTGCACCCAAACTTCTGTGATTTCCCCACGAACCTGATTTGATCCCAGGCTGAGGCCAGGCTCCCACCCTGTGCAGGAACGAGGGGCTGGGCCAGTTGGGACCATGCCCTGACCTCTCTCACTCGTTTCTTTATTATTTTTGGGAATAGCAGGCAGGATTATTGAGTCTGTGATCTGCCCAGGGTTACGCTGCCCTGCTGCTGCTCCCAACTACCTGACAGAAAATTCCATCTGTCCTCCAGAGGCTTTTTAAAAAACCCATTTTTCACTGGGATTTTGTCTCCTTTCCCTCTCCCACCCCCTGCACTCGCTGGCTCTTGGTTAAATTTGGTTCTGGAGTTTTCTGGCTCCTTTGCAGTTGCTCAGAGGGATCTCAGGATCCTTCCTGCACAGACACCCCAACGATCCCACCCTGTGCCTGAGAGCCTTGTCCAAAGGCTCCTGGAGCTCTGGCAGCCTTGGGGCCGGGACCGTTTTCATCCCTTGCAGAGGAATCCTCTCCTGGGGAAGCGTTCCTGTTGTTGTCATTCCTCCCGGGATGCTGAGGGTGCTGGGAAGGATGGCACCGGGAGCTGTGTCCGTGAAAAACAAAATCACTTTTGGGTTATTTAGAGGTGAGCTGGTACCCACTGAGAATCTCTGCATCTCACTGGGCTTTTTTCCAGCACCAGCCATCCCTGCGAGAAGGGAAAAACTGGGATTAGCGCAGAAATCCACGTGTCTATCCCGCATCTCCTCTAAATCCACTCCCTCGCATCCTGCAGCTCGTTGGGCATCGTGGGCAGGGTCTGGCAAAGCCCCGTTCTCCCAACTCCGGGAAAAGCAAACAATGGGAAGCGAAGCGAACGTGCTCTAATGCTGCCATCTACCTACAGCAGCTCCAACTGCTCCCCGAGGGGCTCTCCCTGTAATTCCATCTAATTGTTTAATACACTCTATGTAGGTCAAATCCCATTCCGAGATGATTGTCCAGTGCTGAATTGCGGGAATAGTTTTGGTGGGGCTGATCCTGCCCTGGGGCTTTGGGGTGATGGGTTTGTCTGTCCCATCCCTGGTCGATGCCAGCTGGAAAATCCGCCTGCCTCCTGCTGGAATTCCAGTGCTTTGGCATCCTTGGGGGGCTGTTCCTCCTCCTGGTGGCCCTTCCCTGAGGAAGTTTGCAACAGAAGGGTTGCGTAACCAGGCGAGAAGTGAACGGGCAGTCCTGATTTGGGCTGCTCTGGCTTCTTCCAGGACCAAAGCGCTCTTCCCTGATTAAATGGGATCTGAAAGGAGCCTGAATCTAACAGGAAAACGAATTGCTGGTGTTCCTAAAGAAATAAAAAGTAGGCAGTGGTAGAGCTGCAGCATCGTCCCTCTGAGGGGCAAGCATGGTTTGGAAAGACAGCAGCTCGTTCCCATGGAATTGGAGCTGCAGGGGAGATTTTCCCGGCTCCTCAGCAGGATGGGAACGGAGCGGGTCCGTGGACACGGGAATAAAGGGATTGCAGCATCGGGAGCTGTGGGTTTGTGCTGGCACATGAGCGAGGAAGGATGTTCCACATGGATCAGCCAAGGGTTTATTGGCAGCTGGGAACGATTCCCTCCCCAATTCCCTTCCTGTTTACACGGAGAAGTGACAGCTCCGGCGGCTGCGGGAAGCGGCCGAGCCGCGCGCTCTCCGGAGGGGCCGCCCTTGGCTGAGCAGCTTTCCTTTCCCTTCCAGGTGTGGCAGATCCCCGAGAACGGGCTCACCCTGTCCCTGACAGAGCCCGTGGTAGTGCTAGAAGGCCATTCCAAGAGAGTCGGCATCGTGGCCTGGCATCCGACGGCGCGGAATGTGCTGCTCAGCGCAGGTACGGAGCGCAGGGACGGGGGAGCAGCCACCTCTCCCTGCTTTCCTTCCACTCCAGCTCCTCCTTTTCCTCCTTCCCTCTCCCAGCTGCTCAGATCCCTTCGATCCCCGTGAATCACAAGACCCGTGGCAGTAGCTGGGAACACGTGGCTCGCAGCCCCCCCCCTCAGCCTTTTGTATCTTTAGTTTACAGGGATAAGCACCAAGGAATTGTCTGGGATTGGAGTATGAGAGTTGTTCCAGACTTTATTTGATCTGCAGTAACGATTTACATCTGACATTCCCCACATCCCTGTTCCCATATACTTTCAGAACAGGCCCAAGTGTTTCTCCTTTCCCTTGATCCCTGCAAAGTATCCCAGAGTCCGACTGTTCCTCCCACAAGCTTTCATGGTCAGCATTTTCCACATCGTCTCCTTGGCTGGTGCAGTCCATGGAATGAGATTCTTTTGACCACTGAAGATCAGTCACATCATTATGGGAATAAATTGGACAATTCATTATCCATTGGCACAGTCTGAGGCTTCCATGGGTTGGATCCCAAGGAAAGAAGCGAGTCTTTTCAGCTGGATTGTGGGATGAGCTGGGTGTTTTCCATTGAGAAGAATCCCTCCCGAGCTCCCAGTTCAGGTTTTGGTTTCCCCAAAAAACCTTTGGAGCTGCAGGAGGTTTATCCCTTGTTCCCCCACCTCTGGCTTTTGTACCCCAATGGTGTGACTTGAGCTGTTATTTCCCATCGTAGGCTGTGATAACGCCATCATCATCTGGAATGTGGGAACAGGAGAAGCCCTCATCAACCTGGATGACATGCACGTGGACATGATCTACAACGTCAGCTGGAACCGCAACGGCAGCCTCATCTGCACAGCTTCCAAAGACAAAAAAGTCCGAGTTATCGACCCCAGGAAACAAGAAATCGTCGCTGTGAGTTTGCTTGATCATTAAAGAAACGTGGATTCACTCCAGCAGGGAATGAGCAAGAAAATATGGAAGAAAGAACCTTCTTGCTCGGTTTATGCACCACGTTCAGTCGTGTTCTTCAAAAAATTATAGGAGGAATAGTAGGGGTTGGAGGATTTGTCTGGGTTTATTGGGATTAGTGTTTGAACCAGGATTTTAGGGCTCAGTTTTAAACCTGCAGGAGTGTAATTCCACATCTAATCCTTTTGTATAATTACAGTTCCAGAGTAGTGCATGCAAAGCAGAGCTTTAGTTGTAGCTTGCAAAGAGGTTTTCCTTCAGCCTTGCAAAGCTGGAGCGAGCCAGGAACGTCCCCTCCTCCTGTGGTTCAGTGGTTGGGTTCTTCCCTCAAGCAGCAGCAAAGGAGAGTTGGATGTTGCTCCTTGGATCTCCTCCTGCATGGAGGAGCGGCGTGTCCAGAGAGGAGCCACCACTTCAAGGGTTTTTCTTCTCACTGCTAACCCTGCCCTGCTCCTCTCTTCCAGGAGAAAGAGAAAACCCACGAGGGAGCCCGGCCCATGCGAGCCATTTTCCTGGCGGATGGGAACATCTTCACCACCGGCTTCAGCCGCATGAGCGAGCGGCAGCTGGCCCTGTGGAACCCGGTACGATCCCAAACTGGGTCCGTGTGCTCCTCACACCCATGGAGTTACCAACCCAGCCCTGCAGCCATGGAATCATGGAATGGGTTGGGTTGGGTGGGACATTAAAGCCCATCTCTTTCCAACCATGGGCAGGGACACCTTTCACTAGCCCAGGTTGCTCCAAGCCTTGTCCAGCCTGGCCTTGGACGCTTCCAGGGATCCAGGGGCAGCCACAGCTTCTCCGGGCACCCTTCCCACCCTCACAGGGAAGAATTCCTTCCTAAATTCAGTTTACATACTTGAGCTTATTCCCTCTCCATCTGCTGCCTGCTCCTGCTTCCGTGATTTTGGCTGTGTGGTCGCTCAGTGAAGGAACTGCTGGGAGTTGCAGGTTGGAAGTGCCTGGGAAGATGCACAGGGAGCAGAGAGGCTGTGGGAAGGTCACCTCTCTGTGTGTGTTGAGCAGAGCAGGACAGCAACAATCCCAGGAGGGTTCAGGGTGGAAAGGGACCACCTGGATTGTGTCCAGGTGGTTTTTGAGCGTCTCCAGGGCCATCATCCATCACGCATCCCATCCCACTGACACCAACTCGCCGTGTCACATATTTCCCTTGACTTGGTGAATTTTCCTGGCTCCTGTTTTTATTTAATTTAGTGATTAAAATGCCCTTGGGGAATGAATCAGCTCGTGAACATTCCCAGCGTTTGTTGTAACACACGGACCCTTCCGGGTGGTGCAGACACCACTGGGAGCTCACTGGCTACAGAGTGTTAATAATTTAGACCCTCCCTCTACCAACAGAAGCTTTTCCAGTCTTTGTGAACATCCCTGGCATTTTTATTTCCAGAAAAACATGGAGGAGCCAATAGCCCTTCACGAGATGGACACCAGCAACGGGGTCCTGCTGCCCTTCTACGACCCAGACACCAACATCATTTACCTGTGCGGGAAGGTAAGGAGAGGCTTTGGAGGCACCTGGAGGGAATGGTGAAATGTTCCCCAAAAAAATCAGTGCTGCAGAGATCAGGCTGCTCTGGAATGGGTTTGATCCTCACTCTGCAGAAGCTGGGAAGGTCTGGAGCAGACCTGGACGTTTCTTTGAGATGGATTAGGTAAAGCTGCTCCTCATGCAACAAGTCCCACACCATTGCCAAAGCATTCCTTGCTGGTGTTGACCTGGAGGATTTTACACTGGTGTAGGAGGAAGGTACATTTTGGACGTTGTCCTCCTTGTCCTCGGAGATGCTGGAGCGTGTGGCAACGCTCGCTGGAATTTTGTGGGGTTAAATAATGGAAAACTGGAATTAGGTGCTCCTTTCTAAAAGCAATTTGTAGGAATTTGGTGCCCACTTGTGATGGACTCCTACAAACAGGAGGCAAAGCCAAGATAAGCCAGGAATTACAAAGGAGGATCCATACAGATGTGCTCATGAATCCCATCTTTGTAGCAGCTCAGGAGGGATATTTGGTTTCTATCTGCCACCCCTCCTGCAGTTCCAGAGACAGCAGTGTGGTGGGATTGCTTGGAATTGAGGATAAACTGGTTTATAGCCTTTCTGCTTGACTGTGGCAGGAGGTTTTTCCACAAGACATGTGGAAGGGGCCACTCCCAGCCTGGAAGCACGAGTTCAATCCCTGTCCCACAGCGTTTGGAACAGGACCTGGAGGAGTTGTTCAGTTGATGGACTCGGATTGTGGTGGGGATCAGCCTTGCTTCAAAAACAGCTGTGAGCTGTCCGTGGCAGCATTCCTGGAAGGAAAGGCTGTCGGGAGCAGGAGTGTGGGCACAGGGAACACAGCTCCTGCAGCCTCTGGAGGGTCTCCTGGGGTTCCTTGCAGGGCGACAGCAGCATCCGCTACTTCGAGATCACGGATGAGTCCCCGTACGTTCACTACCTCAACACCTTCAGCAGCAAAGAGCCGCAGAGGGGGATGGGGTTCATGCCAAAGAGGGGCCTCGACGTCAACAAGTGTGAGATTGCCAGGTGAGGAGAGCTCATCCCAGGGCTGGGAGCTGGGGCTGGGAGTTTCAGGAGTGGTTAAAGCAGGAGAGTGATGAGCACGAGGCAGCCGTGGTTCAGAAAACCCGGGAAGGGCAGGAAACATCTCGGGATGTCACTGCAGTGGCTCCAGGAGGGAACGTGGCTGGTTGGGAACGTGATCCATCTCTTCTCCCAGGGAACAAGGGATAGGATGAGGGGAAACGGCTTCAGGTGGCTCCAGGGAAGGCTTAGCTTGGATATTAGGAACAATTTCTTCATGGAAAGGGTGGTCGGGCACTGGAAGGGGCTGCCCGGGGTAGGGGTGGAGTCCCCATCCTGGAGAGGGATTTCACAGCCACGTGGATGTGGCACTTGGGGACGTTGGGTTACGGTGGCCTCGGCAGTGCTGGGGGAATGGTTGGACCCGCTGGTCCCAGGGATTTGTGTGATTCCTTGGCACCCCATCTCCTCCATCTCCCTGATCCTCACTCCCTGTGCCACCTCTCCTTTCCCACGGCAGGTTCTTCAAGCTCCACGAGAGGAAGTGTGAGCCCATCATCATGACGGTTCCCCGCAAGGTGAGCACTGCCCTGGGGCCGGGCTTTGGAGCCAGCTCCTGCCTCCAGAGCTCCTGACCAATCCATGTCTCCTTGCCTTGCAGTCCGACCTCTTCCAGGACGACCTGTACCCGGACACAGCCGGCCCGGAAGCAGCTCTGGAAGCAGAGGAGTGGTTTGAGGGGAAGAACGCTGATCCTCTCCTCATCTCCTTGAAGCACGGGTACATTCCAGGCAAAAACAGGGATCTCAAGGTGGTCAAGAAGAACATACTGGACAACAAACCCGCCGGGAACAAGAAGAGTGATCTCATAAATGCTCCAAAGAAAGCAGCAGATGCCTCAAACCCTGTGAGTAAACTCCGGGAATTTTGGGGGTGGTGGCCTCAGGTGGGAATGCCAGGGTGGGACCAGTGACAGGACCTGGGGGAACAGTTGGAGCTGTGCCCGGGGAGGTTTAGGTTGGAGATCAGGGAAAGGTTCATCCCCCAGAGGGTGCTGGGCACTGCCCGGGCTCCCCAGGGAATGGGCACGGCCCCGAGGCTGCCAGAGCTCCAGGGGCGTTTGGGCACCGCTCTGAGGGAAGCCCAGGGTGGGATTGCTGGGGTGTCTGTGCAGGGCCAGAGTTGGATTCATGATCCCTGTGGGTCCCTCCCAGCTTGGGATATTCCATGATTCTGTGATTCCAGTGTTTCTGTAGATTACTGGGAATTGGTTTTACTAAATCACAGAACCATTAAGGTTGGGAAAAGACCTTCAAGATCCCCAAGTCCAACCATAACCCAGCACCTTGTTCACCACTAATCCCCATCCTCAAACCTTGCCCTTTGGGACACAGAGGAAAGTGTGGTTTAAGAGCAGATCCTGGTCCTGGATGGGAGCACTGGAGATGCTGCTCCGTGCCCTGAGCATCCCAACTGCTCCAGAGTCTGTCACACCCTCATCCCTCCAACAATCCCACTGGGAGGAGCCCTTTCCTTGGAAAACCTCCTCATTCCCGTCTTGCCTTCCAGCAAAACGACGCCAAATTGGACGAGATTTTGAAGGAGCTGAAATCCATCAAGGACACGATCTCCAACCAGGACGAGCGCATCTCCAAGCTGGAGCAGCAGATGGCCAAGATCGCGGACTGACGGGGCCGCCAGCCCAGGCACATCCCAGCTCCCAGTTCAGCCAGCAGCAGCCTGCAGCATTCCAGTACGAGCTTTCCTGTTCTCCTAAATCCACGTCAACGAGAGCCGATGATTTCAAGCCAAGCTTTTTAGTGAAAGATTTTTTTTTTTTTCCTCGTTTCCTGATGTTCCGATGAATTTCTGTGACTGTGTCAAAAACAAGAAGTGCTCCTTTTACAGGTTTTTTTTTTTTTTTTAATTTTTCCAGATGTTATTATGAATCCTTGAAAAAACGAATCCATTCTTGACTTCCAATGTCATGCCCAAATATTTTTTTTCTAGATTTAGGGACCAACACCACATTGTTCTTAACCACTTTTTCTTTTTTTTTTTTTTTTTTTTAAAGTTGCCAAAAAATATGGAGAAAAAACTAAAATCGCTTTTATTTTTCTTATTTGCCACTTTTGCAGTATTTGTGTTTCCATTCCAAGGGACAGGGGGTGTGTGTGGGGGGGGTGTTTACACTGTGCAGAGAACAAAGCTGAAGCTATTTTGTATTAAATCCTCCATTCGGAACTATCAGGTGGGTTCCCTTCCCTTCCCTGTGGAGACCCCCTCGGAGATGGGATGAGCTGCCTTTCCTGCTCCACGACGTGTCCCCAGCCCCAGAAAAATACAAATTTAGCATTCTGAACGAGGGGATTTACGTCCTACTGAAGTTTTAAGCCAGCACCGTGTTCCCATTTTCGTCCAATCCCAAGGTTTGATTCCATGACCAAACTCGCCTGTTTTACTTGCTGATTTTTATTTCCATTTCGAGGCAGAAGTGACTTCCATGCAGGAATGTTTTTATCCATGGAGCGTGGAGTTCCAGGTGAGCTGTGGGATGCCAGCAGTTGCTGTAAATCCTTGTTCCTGCCCCCCCAACGCTCCTCAGCTCATGGATTTTAAGGAGCTTTTGGAATCCGAGTCAGCCCCTCACCCCGGTGCTGATGATAGGAATTTTCTGTGCTTCCGAGGCAGCATTAACAGCAGGAAGGTGATTTTTCCACGAGGATTCTCCACAAACAAAACGCCTCTGTTGTTATTTTTTTTAATCATTTGTTTCCTCCTGTCCATCATTCCCATTCCTGCCTCCCACCCTGCCATGCTGGAAAGCTTTGCAGGGACGGATTTGTTCCCGGATCAGATGAGCGACCTCCAACCCCAACCCCTCAGCCCCTGCGCTCCCAGTCCTCTGGAGCAGAAGGGACTGGGAGGGTGGATTTTATCCCAGTTTGGAGAACTGGTTTCTCACACGGCTCCTTTGGGATCCTCCAGGGAGAGACCCCGTGAGTGCTCCGGGCTGGCGAGCGAGCTCCTCCTGGAATTCCGTGGAAGCTCAGCTTGGCAAAGCTCTGCTCAGGTGGGGTCTCCCCTGCCAAGGAGCTGTCAGGGACGGGGCAGGCTGGCTCCCTGCTCCCAGGCTGTGTCCTTGTGCTGGGAATGGGATCCAGGACACCCTGGAAAGCTGTGCCAAGTGGGATCGGTGCTGCAACCCATCCTAAATCCAAAGGTGGGCAAAGACCATCAGATGTCCGAGAGCTCCTGATCCCTATCCCAGCTGGACTCTGTCCCTGTGGCAGCTCCGTGTGCGTGGAGCATCCCCCACCCGGAGCATCCTGGCGGACACGAGTCCCTTCGTCCAGGCTGAAGTGATTGATTTTTTTTATTTTCCATTAGTTTAGCTAGGAATTCTCCGATTTTTCCATTTTTTTTCCCCCAGTGTTTGCATGTTCAGAACTTCCAGGTTAAGGATTCCCTGTTGCGGAGGGGATGTGTGCGTGGAGGTGGAATCGGCCAGGGGGACGTAGCTGGAGAGGCACGAGGACGGGATGGAGGAGACAGAGGATGTGGTGGGATTGCAGAGCAGGAAAGCTTCAGAAAAGTGGGATTTCTGTGTTTTTAGGGACAAGTGGCATCCCCTGCCCTGTGCCCGTGGATCCACAATCCAGCCGCTCCGGGTTCTTTGGCTGTTTGGTGACGTTTCTGTATTGCAGTAAATGCCTGAGATGTGTATTTTTATGGATTTTATTTTTTTTTTCCTTTTGGAACCCGAACCCGAAGGTCATTCTCCCCACAGTGGTGATTTTCTGTGTTGATTTGTACGTGTGACTTCAGGGTTGTGTGCTTGGGGACCTCGGGTTCGTTCCTAACATTGGAGGGAAATCAGTTTTGGGAGCCGCTGGATTGAGAT